>JAGDQP010041736.1:0-16793 GCA_022664845.1 Lepisma saccharinum | reverse complement strand
GAATTACTTTATCCACTTCTTCTTTCATTATATCTGGGACATCTACATCATTTTCTTCTGAGTCTTCATTTCCTAGCTCTTCTTTGGAGTAGTACAAGTCTCTGTAGAATGTTTTGGTACTTATTAAGCGGTCGTTAACTAAAAGCTTTGAAGAAATAAAATAACACTATAATAGCATTATTCAAAAATAAGTTTTATCAAGTTTTTTAGTTAAACATTTAACTAAAATATGTTATACCTCTTATTAAGCTTCTGTTTAACTAGAATATTTAAGATACACAAATTTGTTAATTAAAAATTATTTAAAATAAGTAAATTTATTTTGGAAAACTTTTCCTTGATTTAAATAAATAGCTACTTAAAATATTCCTTAAATAAAAAATAAAAGTTATAGTAAAATTTGTTAAAATTAATTAACTAAAATAGTTTATACTTACTATTATAATCTTGCTTAATTAAAATATTTACTGAAAGATGTAATGAAAAGTAATGATATGCTTGTGAAAAGTAATTTAATTACTTCAAATAATAATATTTTTCTTAATACATTTTATCAATCTTGAATATTTTTACTTCAAGAAAACTTACTTTATCTTTATACTTCAGCAAAATTTTAATTATTACAAATAATTTTTACTTAACAATGCATTAAAGTCATATATATTTCTTCCAGTATACTTCAATTTTTAAAGTAATTTTTTACTTACAATTTTATCTGCCTTAATTATTTTAAATATACTAATGTTTCTGTAAGTTATTTATTTTAATTTTCACTTAAAGAAAATTTTATCTATTTTATTTACTTTTACTTAAATTTTTATAATAGTCTGTATTTAAAGAATAAATTTTCATTTTCTAAAAAGAAAAATAAGTTCAATATTTTTATTAACTTAAAGTAGTGTTTAATTTTTCCTGTAAAGAAAAGTAATTATTAATCTTTTTCTCTTAACGATATATCCTGTTTATTTTCATTTTTTCGTAAATAAAAATTAAAAAGGTATAAAGTAATAAATATTTATTTCATAGTCATGAAGGAAATAATACATTAGGCTAAGTACAAAAACAAAATTTCCAATTTTATTTAAACGTATTCCACAAATTTCGGTCATTACAACTTTATCCGATATTAAAGTTGGAAACACTTTCACATGGTGCTAGCATTCACTTCCATAGGTATATAATAAGTACAGCCCTTTACATTTGTTGTAAGTTAGTCTCATCTAAATGGAGAGTGATTTGCATACCAAATGTAAAATAATTTGTGTATTTATTTAATATTTAATCTAAAATTGGAATTAATTAATTTGTGTGAATATTTAAATATTGTATAATGCCATTCTTATTCTATTATCTCATACTGTTCTGCCGGCAGCTTTCTTTTTCGCTTTACTTTTCCCTCTCTTTTAGGATTAAGGATCATGAATTTATTGAGAAGATAGGCTAAGCAGTCACTTAGCTGTGATTAGGGACTTAGAAATTTTAGTCAGTATGTATATCTGAAGATAAATTTAGTTAGAGTGCGATCATTGAAATTCGGCGGTTTTCCGCAGCGGATAGTAGAGAATGCTGTGAAGAGCTTGTACTTTCTAGAAGTAAAGCTACAACGATCGTCCTAGAACAACCCAACAATTCTTGAAGAGAAGAAGTTGTCTGAGTCTTGTTTCTCTTAAATTTTGGCAGGTCCACTTCGTAAAGATACTTTCAAGTCTCTACAGTTTCAAACGCTCGCTGTGCATTGTAGATATTTACTGCAAAACTCCTCGCGTGGGAAAACTAATATTGGGAAAGTTAATCGTCCATATCGCAAAAACTGCGATGTTAATTTATTTTATATATTGCCAAGAATGTTGCCTGCTATGACGAAAATTGAGCAGATGAGATTAACACATTAATGGAATCACGGATTGACTAAGCTTATTCCCAGTGCTTCGTCCACAATATCCAGGGGTACTCGTAGACACCAAGATATTGGTAGCACTCCTTTAATGTTCAACTGGGACTCGAAGCCTGGAGTGAACCGACTACAAAGTCAGTCCCTATTTTTTATTAAATGTTAGACATCCGCCCATTGATGTGTGAATGATATCTGAAATCGGCTAAGAAAGAGATTTACAACTTTGAGGGATTTTCAGTCATATCAGGCACTGAATTTAATGCCATTGCGTGGAAAGTTACGAGGCTTTGCAAATTTAATCTTACAAATAAGAAGAGCAATTGGAGTGGGAGTACTCGTTGTGTCGTCAAACTCACGCACCAGGGAATCTCCAAAGAAAGAACTGTACATAATCAATTGTTTCTTGTTACAATATATTTATCCTGCTTACTAAGAATCGGATTATCTGATTGATTTTTATATTCATAATCCTTAGTATAAAGGAAGGATTGTAGCACGCCGTTGGGATATTACGAATACTGCAAATAAACCTAATTAAGGGCAGGAATAATTAGTGTCAACATATCTTTTTCCTTGTTGCTCTCCGAGTTAGTGATAAAGTAAATTCGAGGTTTTGGAGCAAGTATTGGGGAGTTGCTGGTTATTAGCAAAGTTGGAGTTCTTCTCGAGTAAAAGGAAAATCTGGGAAAAACCCAGAAATCTCCAGTACATTGATAATATAATTTTTGTACTAGGAAGAGACAATTCATCATTCAAATTTTTCCATTCTTTACATTTTTAGTTGAAATAAGTTATGAATCCATTAGACTTTCATTGCCTTTACATCCTTCATTAGACAAAGGAATACTGTATCAACTTCACAGACTTGCACAATTAATCTATGGATATGAGTTATAGTATAACCATTTGAACGATCATATGATAATTCATTAAGTTTTTTGTTTAATCATTAACAACGTTTTGGTAGGCAATTATTAATTCTAGCATTTCACATATAAGTTTTACCAATGAAATATTAGACTAGCATCACTTGATTTTTTATTATTTCTCTTTTAAATGCTCAGAGAATTATTCTTTTAAAAAATTGAACATTGTAAAAACCATGGGATTAAATTTTAAAACCTTCCATATCAATAATACACTGTCATGAGAATTAGTCATTTTTAAACAAAACAAAATAAGTTTCTAAACTTACAAAGTTGTGAACGATATTTTAATTTGAAGAATCTTTTATTTTATTTTCTCATCTTCCTTGTTAAGAGAAATTTGCGATGTCAATGTATTTATAAAATAGCTTAATAAAAGCTTTTTGTTACTAGTAATCGTTTGTTTTATTTCCATATCAAAAACTCTTAATATTTATTCGTAATTACAACTAATGATAAATTTAGGCATTCTCATGCTTCAGCTGTAGCTAACAATTTTGAAATTCAGACAAGTCTGCAATATAAATGATTCATTATATCGAACAAATTATAAAAATCAAATCTACACGTAGCGTAGGAGATGTTTATTTTTCTTACAATTGTGGCATTGCTTATTTTTATTACTATATTCCTTCTAGTTAATTATTATACAATCATTACGGCATAGGTATATTACAAACTATATGTACTCTAGGAGGACTTAAGTCCCATGAAGGTAACTCGTTTTGTATACTAAGTAAATATACCTGGTATATAGGGTATCAGTATTTAAATATTTATTAAGTGAGTTCAGTTCTAAGCGCAATATATACTTTAAGTCTACTACTCTTTATGCTGTTGCATTGGATAAGTTCTGTTCTAACATGTTCATTTCATTATAAACTTCAGGTTCAACATCTCATGTGTTGCTTATATCCTGTGTAGTATGCAATCTACTAGTATTTAATTTTCACAGATCTAATTCACCTCTAGTGTAATAAATTTAATATAAACTTAGGGTTCAATATTAAACTTCCACATAGTTGCGTGACTTTTCTCAACTGACTTTCTCTCTCTTCCTGTTTCAGACTTGATAAATATAATCTCTAGTACTGAATGTAAGTTCACTTAGTTTAGTAAGAAAGTCTGCATGTCTTCATGTTCTACTTTTTCTACAGCAAAAATAAAACTATCTAAAGAATAACTATATTCACGTCACAATAAGCTTTTTAAGGAGATGGTGAATTGAAAGTCGTTTACCTACAACTGTTACAAGTCTATTCCTCCACCTGCTGGTGAGCACCAATCAGTGTCTTAATTTCAACGTCTAATGACGACACACTTTCGCTTTTGCGAGGAGGAAAGTAAACAGAAATACTATTTTTATCATGTACAAGTTTCTTCACAGAAAAATCTGATTATATATGTTTTAGATTGATCACAATTTCAATCACTACTAGGTTACAAATATTATAAATAAAGACAGCAAAAGGGACTAGAAGGCAGATTAACTTAATTCGTAAGTATACTTTTAACAAGTTCAAAATTTCGGTTCATACACAATTTTTATTATTTTTCATCTTAAGTGTAGCACAATCACTTTTATTAAGTTCATGTTCACGCACTATAAGGTTCTGCATTAGCGTCTTTCTCAATTAATTTTCTCATTACTTCATCCAGTTTGAGTAAAAGTAAATTACGAAGAAAATATTTAAAAATTTCAACACTATCAAAATGTTTATGATTTGAAAGATAGACATGATAAATATGAAAAAATTCACAGCATCCAATATCATTCTATATTGCGTCTCCCCAAAGACCTTACTTCATCTTCAATTCGTGTAACACAACGACGTCTCAGCCAATTGCATACATTATAGAAACACTCAGCAAACAATAAAAGACAATTATTTTTATATTTCACAATTTTCGATACCTTGCAAAATACACTGATCATTAATCCTTTAATTCACACATTTACAAGAATTTTCAGTTTCACTAGAACACATAGTGGAAGATGAAACTTCAATGTTCTGCATAACACTATTAATTTCCTTTGCACTTAAACTATATTGTTCTTCATCTCTGTCTGAATTATATTCCACCTCTAAACTTGTGGAAGATGCGTTGCAGTAAATAACAGGAAGATTCTATACCAAGGATCCATCAACTTGATCCACACTAGGTTTATCGTAAAATAGCATGATACTTTTAGTAGCGTCCAGTATCAGCTAGAGCACAACTCCATGAATTTTTTTAAATTTAAATGGCTTTACACGTCATGACCTAATTTCTAAGTAACAAGATTCAGCTTGCTTCGTCACCACCTGTTATTATCAAAGAATGCATAGAAACAAGTTCTAGCACTTTCCCAAGCATCAAGGTGTGGAAAACGTGTTCCCTCCATCCGAGCACCACAAGTGCAAAACAAGAAAAAACTTCGTGCTCAATACAATGTCACTTCAAAGAAAACAATCCTGTGAACACCTGCGTGAATAACAGCTTCAAGTTAAATGGCCACATTATGTAAAAATAACTTGTTGTAACACGGTCCAAGCATCAAAACAAGCTTATTTACCCGTCTTCGAGAACTGTAGATACAAATCAACAAAAGTCCCGCGTTGACTCTATTGTCCACTTCAAAGAAAGAAAATTCCTGTGAACACCTGTACAGTTAAATTCTTAGAAAAACCGTAGCCTGTTGTAACAAGTTCCTGACCATCAAAAGGAGGGAAACAAACATTAGTTGTTAAAGTAATAAAAATGTCATTCAGCTGGCGCCGTTGTCAATCGAGCGGCAGACATAAAAACATGAAATCAATCCACTAATAAATATATATTGTGCAGAATGCTGTTCATTACACAAAGCTGTATGTTATGGCTTGTTGTTAAATAAAAAGAAAATTCTAACCTTATATCAGACTCTAAAATTGTACTTGATTCCTTCAAAAGAACCTATAAAATGTTCAAAATACACCCGTTAATTTGTGACATATTGGAATTATTAGAATTAAACAAAAAGATTGGAAAAAATATACAATTTAAGCACATATTTGTCCAAATTTCGAGGGCATTCAGATGTAAAGTATACATTCGCAAAATTGAGTAGGGATTTCCCTAAAACTACCAAGACAAGAATATACTGCAGAAATATATACACTATCCTACAAAAAGAAATCAAAGACGCTTGGCAAATGAAACTGCCAGGTGTTATAAAAAAATCAAACACCATATTCACATGGTTTTACAAAGATATTGAACACAGACCGTGGTATACAGCCTTAACATACCTAGGAAAATACTGATTACAATTATGAGAGCTCGAACTAATCATACCCGTTTAAATGGACATTTATATAAATTACATATCTTATACTCTCTGGACTGTGAATGTAGAAAAGCCATTCAAAATGTCCCACACTTAGGGCCTACTTACTGCTTGTAGACGTTACAAAAACAACAGAGAGTCACTACTGAAAGCCTTATATAAATTGAAATTAACAAGACCTTTAAGTCCCCTAAAAATCTTATATAATCATATTAGACAGAAAGTTTATTTCTCAGTTCGAAATTCTCACATGTGCGTTCCCTTAGTATCGGATTATATATATATATATAATAATTCATAATTATATAGTTCTTAATTCATAAATAACTCATTGATGTACAAAGTAAAAACAAGAAACAATTTCAAAATAGCTCTATTCTACGAACTAATAGTAACTTCAAGACTTGTGATTTCGCCCAGTTTGACTGTTAATACTTTAAAACTCTACCCTATATTAATGACAACAATGCTAAGCGAAAATGTAGTGGATAATAGAACCTAACTGGACAAACCTACTAAATATGTTATTCCCCCAAAAGAGAAACATGTAGATGTAATCAACTCAGTGATCAGTACTATAAATATAACGTAAAAATAATGTAAATTATAATACCGCAATGAATATTACTACTATAATAACGCATATCGCTATGGATGTGGCTATTTAGTCGATTCCGCGATAATGTAAAATCAATAACAGCAGTTGAAAGGAAATAAATATTTAGGCCTAACAATCGTAGCAAATGAGTTAATATTTCAATATGTCAATAAAACGTTCGATTACAACTGTAAATACAGCATCTTCATCAGTTCAAAATATCATTGATGAATCTAATCTTCAAAATGAACGTGCTAATGCAATACTTGTAGAACTGAAATCATTGGGTAAGATAAATATTGCTCTACCGAGTTGACAGGATGGGGGTCAGAAATGAAATGGATGAGCATAGATATAAACCTATTATAGGGTTTGCTGTTTTATCAGACAGGTCAAATTGGTGCTCTTATATTATTCTAAAACAATTTATAATTTTAGCCTATTTGATTTTTATTTAATATCGTTTGTGGTGTAGTTCACACCCATACTCTGAATTCCAGAAATACAAAACATTTTACTATGCGTAGGATTAAAAAAAATAATGAATTTGGGGACTGCTCCATTGTAAGCACTGTGGTCGTTGTACCGTATGCAATTTTTATTTATTTTTTGTCTCAGATTTGATATGCTACATCGATTAAGGTACCCAAAACAAGAGTTACAAACAAAGTCCTTAGTCCTTACAATGGAACAGCTCCAAACCCTCAGTCGGGCTATGTTATTTGATCACATTACCAGTACCTCTTTATAACGTGCAACTTGGGCTACAGTTCAGGCATGACACTTGGTATGAAATGCAACACAGTATACAAATATTGACTGTAGGAAGTGTAATGACACGCAGGGATTCCGGCAGGATTTTTAGTTTGGGGGGTTTAAAATCAAAGTTGGGAGGGTGTAAGTGGAGTTTTACACGGTTTTTGTCCATAAAAGTTTTAAAGTTGGGGTGTTTTTGAGAATTTAGGGGGTGATAGATACCCCATACAGGAGTCTGGCGGAATCACTGATTCATACATATTTTAGAAACTACCAATACCTTTCATGATAAATCACTCTTCTCAGAACAGTGATTATGGATCGAATTTCTATCCAAGAAAATCGAATCACGTATTAAAGATCAAGTAGCTAATATAGGGTGTATATAAAGTCCAGTAATACTTTCAAAATTTTAATTTGGATGAGCTATGAAAATTATCAGTATCATGAATACGAAATATTGCGTCAAAGAAAATAAGAATTGTTCACTCGATTATATTTGATTCTCTTCATATTTCCTACATTGAATGCCATATACAACCGAAATTGAAAACAGTCTTTTAATTTTTTATTGCTCATAGTTGGGTATATACTGGGTGTTCAAAAATGAGATTCCGCATTTTTTTTTTAAATACAGCGAATCATAAAGTTATAGGTTTACATATTTCACAGACCAGTTGAGATGTTTGAGTAGTTCAAAAAACATTTAGAATATACACACCTTAGAGAATATTTAAAGCTATGTCTTTCAGTTCTAGCCTCAAAACAGCTATAGGACAGCGTGGTTTAGACAGTTGTAAAATATAGGTGAAGTTTTCATTTCTAGATTTTTTTCCTGATTGAATGGAAAGAAATAACAAGCCGTTATTATTATTAGTTTACTTTGTTATTATTATCTACGAACGTCACTGTGATGACAGAAAAAGAATTAACTTCTTGTGTCATTTCTTTTTCTTTATATCGAGACTTTAATTTCATAAAATCTCAAATTTGTCGAAATTTGATGGGTTGTAAGTCAAAAGGGGGAGGGAGCACATGAATCAAATTTCGCAACCCCAGAATGTTTCAGTCTGTTATTCAAACCCATCTATGAAATACAGCTTCTTAAAGTTGCTTAAGAAGCTATAGTCGTGTCAATACAAATTATAAATGAGACTATTGTTAACAATATCGTATTCTATCAGCGTAATCATTTAAATCACGTGCCTTAAGCACAAATAGATAATGTTTGATGTACAGTTTTTTTTTGTTTTCATTTACAATTTATGTACGCAGCCATGTCATGTGAATAGATATTATTCTTTTTGTTAGGTCTAATGGATACAAATGCGGTCCTACATTTTACTTGGATCTCGCGGCTAAAATCTCAACTTTTCTTTTCAAGTTATGCACGTACCCATGTTACGAAAGGAGATGTTACTCTTTTCGTTACGCCTGCTTGTTAGTAGTAACAATCTCTAACAAACACGTTATATCCAGCATTCTAAGAGACCGCAGAATCTCCAGTAGCTGATGTCCCAAAGTTACGGTCAACGTCTAGCTAGCCCTCCGTCGCACAACCGTTCTGTAATTTTCTGGTATCAATTTTAATAAGCTGTAAGTCATTTGAATAACAGAATGAAAGAATAACTTATATTTGCATGACATAACTTGTAACAAAATAGAAATAAAGTGCCGCGACTTAAACAGCGAGATCAAAGAAAAATGTAGGTTTATGTGTTCTATTAGACCTAACGAAAAGAATAAAATTTTTGCATGACATGACTGCGTACATAACTCGTAAAAAAGAAACTGTCACTCAGGAAGAGTTCATAACATTAGATCAGAGGTGAGTGCTTTTTTATCAGAGTTTTTCGTTAAACATCATCTAGAAGAAAGCTAAAACAGCCCTGTATACCAATAAAGAACGTAACATTTCTACATATACGATAACTCCATTCGGAATTATTTTCACGGTTACAATTTATCTACGTATAAAACCTGATTCATCCCGGGACATTAAGATGCTTTTGTCTCAGAATGCAATTCAGCACATTAGGGCTTTTGGCATTGGATTGATGATATGTCATTATATAGTTTCAGATATGTATTGTCAGTGTTTAAAGTGAGCCGGAAAGGAACGAAACGTCTTTGCAGTTAGAAATATAGAACGCAGCGGCGATAATTGGAAATTATCGGAAAATAAAAGCGTGGGTGCTGGTATCTAGTGATGGAATGTTCCAAGAAAGCCAATGACGAAGTCAACTTTAGCATAACTCTAATCCTGTATGACAAAATGACACGTGAAATTGACCTCGAGAAGGTCTTTTCTTCTTACACCTTCCTGAAATTCTGACTTCACCTTCCGTTAGTGTATTTAAAACTTTATAGTGCACTTCATGTTGCGGCCATGAGGATAATATTTTCCAACATAATGGTACTTCTTATGTAGCCGTTTGGTTTTTGTTCCTTCAACTGTTTTCAACAAAAACGTTTTTTGATCATTCGGTTAACATTCTCCATGTCAATCTCACGTCTCATTTTCTTGTACAGGATTAGAGTTATGCCAAAATTGACTTCATCATTAGGGGGTCTTGGAACATTTCAGCACAGATTTATGTGTTTTATGACCCACTTACTATTTAAAAATTTTGAAGCATAGTCAAGATGGCCGCTTTTAAGATAGCGGTCATTGTCG
This sequence comes from Lepisma saccharinum, assembly GCA_022664845.1. Classification (NCBI taxonomy): domain Eukaryota; kingdom Metazoa; phylum Arthropoda; class Insecta; order Zygentoma; family Lepismatidae; genus Lepisma; species Lepisma saccharinum. Next base: position 6,635 of record JAGDQP010041736.1, on the reverse strand, counting down.
CCATACCATTCAGCATGTATCGCCTCCTGTCCAGTATCCATTAATAGCCTCTTTTTTCAATATATGTAACAGTTTATAAAAGAAAATACATTTTCCTTACTCTGTGTTAGATTTACTTGCTCTCTACATTCCATCTTTCTCGGGTTCCACTGTCGTTATTTTTTTACGGCAGCACCTATAATTTTGACTGCGAAGGTTTACCTAGACACTGTACCTACATACGAATTTTCATCAAAATCGGGCTCTGACACCTGGTGAATATTCCTTGTCAGACATGGATTGGGAAATCTTCCTGCAATGTGAGATACGGAGAAAGTGATACGTTCAAACGAATCAACGGGATTCTGATGATATGATTTTACAGAGGTACAGAGTCGAGATATTCGCACGTAACTGGCGAAATTAATGTCTCCAGTAAATATTTGACCTGTGAGCACAGCATATTTTGAGATAGGGATCAAGTGAAAGTAATCTAATATTAACTGACATTAGAAATAGAATGAATGTGAAACATCTACCTGATTTCATGTTCATATCAGTTGTTGGTTCTCCAGCCGAAATGTGGCATCCTGCGTCAAAGCAATGTAAGCTTGAAAATGAAGAATACAATTCAATGTGAAAACTACTGGAGAAGAAAGTGTTTTGTGTTGCAGTGACGCTTGTAAATACATTTAGAAATTTATATTCTGATTGAAGAAGTATCGTGTAATTAAATTAAAGATACTGGTTTTAAAGAGATTTACAATGATCTATAATGAATTAACTGGTATCATACCACTCAGATACAATGTGAATTGTACTCTGTAGTTTCCATCTTTAAAAATATTAAATATATAGAGTTGAATAACTATTGAAGTGATTGGAATAAAGACGTATAGAAATCCCACAAAAATTGCCATAATGATTTATTTTGTGTAAATAATAATACCATTCCGGTAAGAACTTTCATCCACTTTAAACACTGTGTATTGTATATAATTGCTAAACATTGGGTTAAAAAAAATAATTAATTAACCAACCTGGGATTGCGAACAATATCACTTTAGTAGTTAAGAATTATTCCGATTGTAATTAAATACTATCACATAAAACTGCCTCCCACTGAACGTTATCCTCATTTTTTGTAAATATATAATAGTAATAAGATGTTCCTACTTTTTCCACAGAACAAATAAACCAAGATTTCAACTTGAACATTGAACTGAAACTCATCCATCAGTTGCAAGGCTATTTTGCAGATATTGGTCAAAAGTATCACGTGTTCATCCACCAGTTGGAAGAATACAGTATTATCAACAGTCGACTAGCGACACGCATATCTTCCATTAAAAAGAAACATACGAAAGTTATTAATGGTATGTACATTAGATAATTGTGATACAGGAAGAAAGCATGTTAGTATATGCATGATATTTTTTATATTAAAAATATGATTAAGATATGGTATATGATGAAGATATTTTCAAAGAAATAATAGGTTAATTATCATACTGAAAATCGTATGAAATAAATATGTTATACAGGTTATGTGTTTTGTTATGATATGATACATTTGTTGCGTCTTGTGATCTTTACACTATATTGGACATACCAGTTGGAATTTGAGAAATAGAATACATCCATACATACAACAATTATTACTGGTTATACAAAGCAGACAAGTGTTATACCGTAACCAAATAGAGAAGCATCCTTATGAATACTTATGGATACTTCCTCACTTAAAAAAAAAACATCTTACATTAAAACAAAGTAAAAATTAACAATTTTGTTTTGACGTTTCTTCAGTATAATCTGACACAGAGCAGAAATACTTTGAGGAGTGGTGGATCTACATAGGGGCAAGCGCCTCCATCAAGGGAAAGTATTTTTACTTTTCATAGCATTATATCAACAATTTACCTAAGAGAAAAACTTCGATTTATTTGCGGAAAAATGTAATTTGTTAATTAACATTAACTTTTGGAAATACCGGATTCATATTCCATGTTGAAACTTAGCAATAGGCAAGGAAATTTAATACATTTATACTTAACATTTCGTGTAGTAGGAAAATATCGAAAATTCCAATGTTCTATTCTTCAGACCTGTGCCCCCTCGTGAAAATCCTAGATTCGTCCCTGACTTTGAGAGAAGACGTTTCCTTAATTAATCATTTTCAAAACTTTAGAATTGACGTTCATCCTTCTGTAAAACTTTGTGAAATGTAAGAGGCAATATAGGAAAACATTTTTAATTAAATGTCTCTGTAATACATGAATATAAGCAATAACGATATTTTGCGTGATATAACTATGTACCTCATTGTTTTTAATTAATACTTTTTTTTCTTTTCACGTGTGTGATAAATTCAAACAGATAAATAAAACGAAATGGCAAAATGCTCAAGTTTTGAAACAATATTTATATTAGAGTGTTTTGTTTTTCATTATTTGAAATTATAATACTCTCTGTTGAAAACCAAAGAGTATAACAATATTTTAATAATTTCCTCAAATATTGTGAGTAATTTGTTAGTGAATGAAAAGAATAGTAGTAAAAATATTTGGTTGTTTCTATATCGTTGTCTGTCTATATTTAATTTAATATCTTTGCAGTGTTTTCATGTGCGAAATTTGTAATCCAAATCGCTGTACATTTGCTAAGGAATACATTGACTTATTTGTAGGTTCAGCAGTCAGTACTTAAGAGACGTTTAGTTTGCTTCTGAGATGTATTGACCTTCAGTGTATCCATTTTTAGTGGTGGTTTAAGCTGGACGGGAAATGAACCATAACTGGGACATTGAACACTGATTTTAACTTTGGGGCATAATAATAATAATTATTATTTAATTTAATTTATTTACGTGCTATGAACAGCTAGGTTAGTCTATATAACACGAGTTTGTTTACAAAGAGTATTATAAAGCAAACTCATAAAAAAAATCACATGTAACTTAAATAAGATCAAAATGGTAAAGTTGAAAAGATCTTATATCATAGCACAATTTCTTTACATATATTAAAATACTGTACATATGATTGTAATAAAGTTTACAAATACTGAATAAACATTAAAACTAGTTGGGAATAGTAAACAAATGTTATAAAACCGTGAAAAAATAAAATACGAAAAGTGTAAAACATCTTAATAGAGATTCCTATTACTTAACAGCTCACACGTTTCAGTATAGTAAAAAGACTATTTGCAAGTTGCAACCAGCATTCTGTTATATTTCAAATTAAAAAAAAATATACATAAATAAAATATCACAATATCAAAATCTAATAATCGAAAGTGTTATTCTGACTTAAGATTAGTCTTCTAGATAACCATAATCAGTGATCATGCTGGCTACATTGCTTCTCGTTTTACCCTTTAGACCAATTAAATTAAATTTTCTCAGGTGGTGTGTAGGAACGTGAAAGATGAGTCTAATAATAATTATAAAAATTATTAGTGATTTATTATTATTATTATTATTAATAATACCGTAGTGTATGTAAGGCATATTAGAAGGGGAAAAATAAGACTGAAGTCCATGATTTGACTTGCTGAAATCATGAAATCGTGTCTTCTGTTCTGAAATACTAAGTTCGCACTTAAAGCAAACAAAACAATACAGTATTTTGATTCGACACATTTCATTCACGAAATAATTTACACAATGACTTACTTCGTTATTTGATGGTTACAATAGGTCTATTCATGTAATATCCAGTTGTTGCAGTCGGTGCTGTTTGGAATTTGAGTCGCCAAAAATCTAATATTAACCGGACAAATGAAGTATGTGGTGTGATAGAGGTAGATACTTAAAGAAAAAATTCGGATGCTTTTCGTAAGGGAGAAGTATAAATAAATATGAAATCTGTATCTGTATAAGCGGTTTCTAAGAAGTTACAAAATATGTAACCCGTCTTATTCTTCTCGGCATTATTACGTAGCAAAGGGATTGTCGCACCGAAGCACAGCTTGTAATGAATATTAGAACTACAAATTAATAAAACAGTAAAAATCTGAGTGAGAAATCACTAATACTTTTTGATCACCTTAATTCCAACGAAAACAAAGCTTTATTTGGTCTCAACCAAAGTTGCCTAAAGCCGTAAATAAATTCAACATAATTCTAGCTTTCTTTTTTCAATATATTAAGTCACCCTACCGTTGCAGCTGAATCTAATGAAATACGCGTGTGAAAGCGGCGTATGACAAAAGTAATTTTTCAAATTCCTGTAAATGTCATATTTCTGAAGTATACAATATGTCTATTATATGTCAGTCATATTCTCAGATGTCGGAATTCGAAAGAAAGATTTTGCTGTAGCTGAATTCCCACCTTCAAATTGAAAGAAAAGGGCTTGATTGAAACACAGGACCTACTATTCATTTCTTCTTAAAATTTATTGTCGGCAAATCCACTACTGTTGACTCTTTGTAGTTCGAGGGAAGGAAGTGAACAGAAATAGGACTTCATGTAGTGTGAACAAATGGTGATTTCATTCAAGAGATGCTAAGAATTAGTGCTGTCTTACTCCTTGAGAATCTCTCTTTCTCTCATAGATTCTCTTTAGCGTTTTGCGGAAATGTCATGAAGTTTTTTTTCTCGCAAAATCAGAATGCTTTTCGCATTTTGGAAAAAAACTAGCATATGTTAAACCCTGATTTGTATCGATCACATCCCTTATAAATATTCTCTTCGCTAAACCAATTTAAATTTCTCGAACCATCCCAACCACTCCATTTCACCTACTCAGCACAGCTTGTTCATAAGAATGTTATATCCTTCCCCTTTTTCTGCCTATACATACTGCAAAAAAAAAAAAAATCTTTACTAATGTTCTGCCATATTTAAATCAACTCTCAAGTTCAAAAATAACATATTTAATCTCACAAAATATTCAAGCTCATTTCGTATTCATCTATTAGTTCTTCTCTTACTTTTAAGATATCATAATAACCATGAAATGACAATGATATTCTTACTGTGTGGTTTACTTGAACCACCTTTACACTTAGTACATTTCTTTGCAGTGATTTTTAAGAATTAATTCTCTCAATTTTCAGCACACATATTTATATTGATACATCATTTTAAGTAATGTTAATAAATTTTCTACTTTTTAAGGTTTTAGGTAACAATTATGTGCTCTAAAACTTTTCTACTTTTCCTCTTCATACTACTACTATCTCTACAATAATAATAATAATGTATTTATTTATTTACGTGCTATTAACAGCTTGATAAGTTAATATAGCACGGATTAGGAGTACATAAACATACAGAGCAGTCAAATACAGAATATCATATTACAGAGGATACATGAATATATGTAAAAATGATTATGATGTATAAATAATTCAAAGCAAGGAATGAAAGAAATACACAACACTGTCTTAATATGAATTAATCAATATAATACAAAGTAAAAATAGTCTTAAGCTTATTACATTTATTTTTACATCCTAGGTAGGATGCCCATAGTTTTTTTCTAATGATTTCTAATAAGTTGAAATTTCTAGTAAAAATGCATGGGTATACGTATCCTGATATTTTCAAGTAGATAACTACTACTGATCCTATTCTCCAAAACATTCTCTATAAAATCCTTGTTCATAATTTTCCTATTTTTGTACAAAGATTCTTATTGGTAAACCGCGAAGCAATATTCGTAATCGTGGGCATAATTATATTTTCTAGTTTTATGGCAATGGCAATAGCATTCTTATGCAACATTTTAGTATCGTTTCTATTTATATTTTTGTGGGGATACCTGATGGGTACCGCAAACTCTAGCCTGATTCTTACTAATATCTTGCACAAAATTACAAAAGTTAAATCTTTTACTAACTCATTCTATTGGCTAAAAATATATCCAATTATTTTTTGGCAATGCGTTATGAGTGCACTCTTGTGCTGGCTGAAACGTACATGTTCTTTAATAAATGACATCAAGATCCTGAACAGTCGAAGTCTTACTGATTCTTTTACTCCTAATGGTATAAGTAGACACCATATAATTAGTTTTATGGGTGAAAGTGATATGCTTAGTTTTATTAACATTTATTACCATTTTATTCATAACATACATACCACTTTTCGATCTCATCAATGTTCTTTTGCATTTTTAATATATCCTGATCATTTTGAATAGATCCCAACAGTTTGAGATCATCAGCATACAGCAAGACTGTAGCATATTTTTTGTGTGTTATGTCATTTATGTATAAGTTGAACAGTAATGGTCCTAGAGGGGACCCTTGTGGAATTCCATTACGAATAGTAGCTGTTGAAGATATAGCTCCATTAATTTTGACCTGGGAAAATCTATTTAATAAATAGCTCTGGAACCACTTTACACACAAAGGTGCTAATCCTAGCCTACTTAATTTTTCTGTTGATAGAAAATAATTTACTGAATCGAACGCTTTGAACAAATCAAAGTAAATTACATGACATTGCAATTTATTGGCTGTACACTGCTGTATGTAAGTAGTAACATGATACAAATTCGAATCAGTTGACTTAGCAGGTGAGAAGCCGTGTTGATTATCGTATAAGAGTGACATCAAGTCAAATTGTAAATGGTCAGCTATGATAATTTCAAAGATACGCGCAATTACATTTAAAGTCGAGATCGGGCGATAATATTGTC
>JAGDQP010041734.1:0-16793 GCA_022664845.1 Lepisma saccharinum | reverse complement strand
TAATAACATGATTAACAAAATAATAATTGAAAGTATCACTAATTAACAGTAATTTGTGATCGTGGAATTATCAATAAAGAGGACACATCTAAATTTAAAGAAAAGGCACATAACACAAATATATTATAAGTTTTGTAGCACAAGAAAAGATCAACAGAAATAAGCTTATGTATGCGTCTATGAAATACAAACGTGTAACAAATGAGCAGATATAACCCTATTTTGGCTCTTGGGAAAGCAGTCCTGTCACACAGCACATAGTTCAGTTCTTGTTGCATGAAACTGCAAGAAGTTTTTTTTTTTATTTTCCACCGCTAGATTTTGTCACCCGTCTGTTAAGATTCGTTTGAGATGCCAAAACGACCTTCAACCTCTACCGATGTGAGAGGACCATATTTAAAGCACGCGACAACAAGGGGATCCAAACCCACATCAACCGTGCTCTCACCCTCCAAAATTTTAGAAACGTTCCGAATTTTCTGCAAGTTGCTGTTTTCACTAACAAGACGGACACTTTTTCTTCAAAACTTCACCTTGCTCACCGGGAATATGGGACACATCTATCACCACACCATCAAACATACTCATAGCAGCAACAAGTTCCAGATTTTGTTTTTTCCAGGGAAATGATTGACGTTGGCATCTGCGAAATATTTGAAAAGATGAATGTAAGATCATCCTTCACAGATGTCTGTCCGAGTAACTCCTGAGCAATCTTAATGGAAGAAGCATCCTCTTCATCAAACGCATTGACTCCTTGATTGTGTCGAAATGCTCGGCATAGTAAAAGGCTGTTTCCAACCATGTACCCCACCTCGTCAAAACTGGGATTGGAGGCAGTGGTATATTTGGTGCAATCTCTCTGAAGACTATAACTCTAGAAAGTGCTTTAATAAAGATTATCGTTACATTTGAAATAAGCTTCTCAATGTCCGGGAACAATGCACGAACTATTTCTGCAACTCTATGCAACGCGTGTGCCAAGTATGTAAAATGTGCCATTTGGAAAAAAATAACTTTAAGTGCATCACCTGCTTTCTTCATATACGTGGCTGCATCAGTCAGGAAGAGATGAACATGGTCGTGTTTTATTCCGTCAGGCCAAAGTAGATACAGGGCACTGACAAATACTTGCGATATAGTGGAGCTGTTGGTTTCTTCCACAACGTCTGCTGTCAGAAGAAAAATCTTCGATGGTTGTCCAGGGTCCATGGTCCCAATTATAACGTTACAGATGAATCTACCCACAGTTTAAGTGGTTTCATCTATGGAAATGAAATTATTGCTGTCTCCAACTTCACTTCGAATATTCCCAATGGCATCAACGTATGCAGCCTCTAAGTATGTCTTTCTTAAGGTAGATTCGCAAGGTACTTCTCGTTTCGTGTAAGTTTCTAAAAGAAAATCTTTTCAGAGACGGATTTTCCACTTTAGAAAGAGGGATGTCAGCCGCAACGAACGCACTACACAAATCGTGATCGAACTGATTGTGGCGTGAATTGGCTGCACAAAACTGGCAAAAGTTGAGTAGTTTTATCTGCACTACACTTCTTATCAGTCTTGTCTTATGCTTTGTGGTACTTAAATGCTGTGTCTAAAAATAACTTTTCTCAGTACAAACAGGTTTTTCAGAGAGCTTACAAAATAATACTGACATATCTATTGAGTACACGTCCGGTCCAAATTATTTTACAAAGTTAGCAATTCTGCCTTTCAGCGAAAGTCCAACCTTTGGTATAATGAGAGAAGGACAGTAACTCACACACCAGTACCAAGAGACAAACAAGACTTAACTCCATTATCTGAAGAAATCAGTTGCCATTTGCTCCCTTTTATTTTTCCAGGAATTTGTGGCACTTCGTTGGTTAATAATACGATGGTTAAGCCCTTCGGGCGGTCCAGCTAGAAAACTTAAGTTCCTTACCTCCCTAAGGGAGTGACAATGCGTTCCGCTCTATCAGTTAGCAACGCGACATGCGACATGACAATTAATTTAAGAAATGGCATTTATCAAATATTTTCTTTAAATACTGCCGGTCTTTAGTCATAACAGACTACAGATTACTATTATCTTAAATATCATCTGAAAAGTTAGGATTTTCTCCTCTTGGCAGCATTTCCGTTCATATTGGGGAAGCAAGAGATAACACAGCAAAATGGCTGCGTTAATTATACATTTTTAGATGTCGTCGTTTATATTTAGACATTAAATGCTATTCCTGAAACTTAGGAAACATGTGACAGACGGAAGATAGGAAAGACACACACACACACAGAGAGAGAGAGAGAGAGAGGGGGGGGAAGAAAAAGGGGAGGGAGAGAAATCTCTCTCTCTCTCTCTTTCTCTCTCTCTCTCTCTGTATTTCAACCTGAAAACAAAGGGGAATAACTTAGCAGTTTAAAATACAAAGTTTAGAGAAATATCACAGCTGGGAAATTTCGCCGCGAGATACCGATGACACCGATTTCCGATTATCAGCCATTCGATATTCAACGATATCGGATAATGACATCCATCAGCATCGTTCTCCGATATCTATTATTATTGAGAATTGATTAAATACGTTATCAATCGATAACGTTCCTCAACATGAATCGATACTGTTATCCGATATTGGTTAATATCGCAAGAAAATGCTCTTATGATAGCGATCATAAGTGATCTGCCATAGCGATCGAAATCGATCACCGATAATCGGCCAATATCGGTAAAAGTTTGCCATTCGTTATTTATCGATCTCGGATAACAACCTCGATCAATAACGGATTCGCTCGTCATTGATATCGGCCAATATCGATATGCTGCTAGGGAATGATATCCATACAAATATCTGGTCTTGAAAAGTACCCTTTCCCCCAAAAAAATTCTCCTCCCGCTATAGAGATGTAAAGAATATCATGAAAGGAACAGTATGGAAGTAATTGATCTTAAGGGCCCTTGCAGACAGGCAACTGTTCTTGTGGCAGCAACATTTCACAAACCAGTTGACCATCTGAAACTCTTCTAACTCAGGTTCTATCTCTTCCTCTTTTTATTGCATACTTTAACATTGGTTTACTGGCATTAAAATTGTTGCTTATTTTAGGAAAATTAAATTCATTAAATTTACAGTTTATACCGTCGTTTTAGCAGAGAATGAGGTACTGGGCCCTCGGAGTCATGAGAGTAATCAGAGTTCTTCGCAATGTGAATATGAAGAATAATGAGGGGAAAACGTTGGGTCGCATAAGATAAGCAATGAAGTGGTGTCCTGAATAGCCGCTAGGCGAGACACGACGAATATTTGAGACATTAAAGAAGATAAAAGAAACTGGTTAGGCCATTGGTTACTAAAAGACGCGATGAAACGTATGAAAAGGAAGAAGTAAGGACTCAAAGACGAAATGACAAGTGCATAATCGAGATGAAATAAGAGGGATTAACGTGCCTAAAAGTAGTTGTCATTTTCAGCTGACCACTATTGATACGGTGACCAGGTATACTCTTTCTAAAACTACTATACTCTTTTGCGTTGAGATACTCTTTACTCTTTTCGGTCGGAAAATATTTGAATTATTTACTTTCCTTTATCTTTATTTCAATGTCTTTAAAGTTTCTAAATTCTGAGTACATAATATACAAGAAATCTAGTTAACAGTAGAAGATCGTCGAATCTAATGAGACAAAATGTACAGGGACTGGACTTTCAAATGCATTGATAACTGGAAAACTGAAGTGTCAACATCCAGATTGCTCGAGCTCCAGTGGCGATTTATCAATGTTTGTTCTAGTGTTGTATAAAATATGCTAAGTTGTCGAAGAACTTTGCCTATTAATAGCTTATGGCGTAGACTAGAAGAGTCTAACGTAATGAGACCTGTAGCTTGCAATTATCAAATCAATAAGGGACGTCAAAACATCTTCGGAAAAAAAAATGAAAGGGAGGATATAAAAACAGTAAAACTTTCTGCTCTACATTTTGAACTTCTCAGGAGGTACAGAATATAACAACTTTTTTGGTCGGCTTTTGAATTATTTAAGGCCTCGTGGCATTTTTGGATTAGGCAGGAATGAGGTAGGTAGAAGATGGGAGATATTAAGCAGGGTTTATTTATGGTACCATTTCGACATTCGCCTCGTGAAACTTAGGGGACGCTGAAAAACCTCATTCGGGATGGTCGACCGCGGGGTTTTGAATCGCGTATCTATCCACTGGTGATCCGAAGTTCGCGACGTTAGCCCCTGAACTACGAGGACTGGTTTTCTGCTTGATTCAAACATGTTAAATGCTTCAATGCGCGCCTGTATAGCGTATCAGATATACTCCTATTTTAAGAAATTTCTCTTCTCTCTATTAATCATAGTGAGGGAGAGTTTCATTTTCGTCTTGACGTAATATACTGGACATTTACATTCAACACATGAGTCAAATGCAGGATGTTTGTGCAAGCGGTTTTTTGGGACGTGGGAGGAAGGATAGAGCAGATATTGAGTAAACGCTTATTTCCAGTAAGGGCGACACTTTGATTAAGCAAGTGGCTTTCGTCATTGGCGCGAACAAAAATTATTTTGTGACAAAATGAAACGAATAGGAGACAGAAAAGGAGAAAGAAACGCATAAACACACACACACACACACACACACACACACATATATATATATATATATATAAAGGCACGCACACGACCATACGTAGTAACATTTCACAACAAGAGGCGTAAAAAGTCTTATATCATTCAGCTGTCTCAATTGTTGGTTGTTAGAAAATGAGGTTCTTGCCATAAATTGCGCAATGTATACATATGTGTTGTGTGTGTGTGTATGTGTGTCTGTTTACATATATATATAAGAGCAGCTTGTTTCCAAACACCACTTGAGTCATTTTTTAACGATTTTGTGCTATTTTATTTTGTTAAGTGAAGATACAGTACATATGCCTGACTATAATAACGTTCAAATCTAGCACAAATCATGTCGAAAACAAAAGGGAAAAGCCACGTTTTCTCCAAAGTCCAGCTAAGTAGTTAAAAATAATTCCAATCTCCCCATAAGTCACGTCGGCATTCTTTCACTACATTGAAAGTATAGTCTTTGGTTGTTACTTATTCTCTGATTGCTGTTTATTGTTAAACAGCTATCCAGTTGTTTTGAAGAGGAACCTTAGGAACGGCCCTAGCCTCAGACATGTTTGGACTTTTCCCAATGCAATCTGTGTAAATCATGAGAAGAGAGTAGACGTATACAGGCTTTTCTAGTGATGACGATTGGGCATTATATGATTAAGCACTAAGTAGTGAAAGCGAGAAATTGATGAGGAACTCATACGAAGATTTTGAAGAACCTTTCATATAATTAATACTGTTGTACAAAGCTTCAGGTCATAAAGATCGTTCCAATATTGTTGTAAACTAGTCAGGTTTTCGTTCATTATTATAACATTGTTGTTGACAATAAAATTATGTCATTTGTAATTTTCTTTTAAAAGATCAATTATAAAATCGAAAGATATTTTTTAAAAAATGGTTTTCTGTAGGCTGTTGCTTTTAAAGTATTTTGCAAAATCATGTAATAATAAATAACAATGTTAGTAAAATAATAAATTATAAAAATAATAATGCATTTTAAGCATTTTTCGACGCAAAAATGCATAAAAATATGTTCATCATCGTGCAGCATATTAATTTTGTAAAATATTATGACTTACGTGATTTCTGCAAAAAAAAAAAAGCTTTGTTACGTTTATTTTTTTAAAAAAAACCTAAACCACAAATCATATTTTCTTTATTTCATTTGGGAATGTTACTTTTTTATAAACGTATATAACATATACAGCTAAAACATGTTCACTTAAAGGAGGAACTATAGCAATATCAGTTATTTTGTTTCTACAGTAAAATTACAAATATATCTGGCACGATAAATATATACGGACGCAAGTGATTTGATTTTCCACGCAGAGAATCGGTTATTTTCTCATGTGGAAAGAAAGGGGCCGGAAGGCCACCGTTTCGAAAGTGTAATAAGACAGATGTAATGCTGTTGTTGTAATACTATACACTCTGAAATAGACCCCCACTTTGTAGATAAATATTTTTGTGTATTCTGCTATGTTCCTCTTAGGCTTGACAAGAAACTGAAATTACTTGCAAATTGTAAATGCAAAGAAGGCTGCCTGGAAGAGCAACATTATGGCAAAGCTTTATCTGGCTTCGCCGATCGATTTTTGTATATACAGAGCGTCCCTGAAATCATGGCGAGAACTTCGGGAGATAATTATTTACATTCAAACAAGAGAAAAGTTCATTTGAAGAAATTTCAAAGTGTAAGTAGTTTTAAATACACACGCGCTCTAAGTTAACAGGCATCATCACAAATGACGTCATGGCTCTACAAATAGATCATAATAACTGAAGTTACGTCTGCATACCATCGACACGCGGAATTGATTATTTTACATCGCGTAGAAAGGAAGAACTATCTAACCTGGCTACTAACCCTCTTGCGCTCTCAGTCTCTCACTTGGTATACAATGCCAGTGAAGCGTGTATGAAATATGCCAACCAAAATAGAGCAGTTATAAATACACGTCTAATCTGACTTTTTATCTAACCTATTTCAATAAATTGTAAAAAATTTTAAAATGCAGAAACACATATATATATATATATATATATATATATATATACAGAAAGTAAAACGTTCAACCGAAAACTGGCTGAATGTAGGTTAATCCAAAAAGTAAAGGCAGCTCAGCTGCCTCCTTTTTTGGATTAACGTTGTGTCTTCTGTTTTTACAGTGTACATCCTTTTTTTTTTTTTAAAAAAAAAAAAGCTGTATTGCGTAGTAGAGTAAGCATGCCTTTCAGGCCCGCGAGTTCTTCATTCAATTTCTTGATTTGTTTGATTTGCTACACATTCTTTGCGTTAGATTAGCTGAAATTATTTAAAGTTGGTTCTGTTAAACTAAATTAGGAGATGTAGGATAGGTTACTCTGTTCTGTTCTTACCATAATCTGGATTCCTTTCCAATTTCCTTTTATGGACTGAATAGACAATTTTGTCATAACTCAGTTACGTCCGAAAGATGACATCCCTGGACGTTCAGTTTTCCGGTGCAGGGATGGGGAAGGTAGAATGTAGTTCATTGAAGTACCACCCCGGTATTCGTATTGTGGGTCTGATGAAAACTCTGCAACCCCTCAGTGAGGGTAGCCGGGAGCGGGCTCGAATTCGCGTACCTCCCCATTACCTATCGGAAATCCGGGACATTCCTAGTTGCCACGGGGCTGTGTGCTGCACGCCTGTTGATGCGAAAACAATATGCCTGGAAAAAGTTTTAAAACTTCAGAAAGCAATCTATAAAACGCAAAATGTCAATTTTCAACCCCGACACTATATTATACATCATCATTATTTTTATTAATATTATTATTTACTCTCTAGTTAGTATTTTTCTCTCTTTTAGTAATCACATTATGATTATAATATTATATATTTCTTCACTTTTAATTGTAGTTGATATAGTATGAATGTTAGTGTCCATTTTTTGTTTGTTTTGTAGTGTTTAATTATTTATATAATATAAACTTTATGTAGAATGTTTAAATGGTTGAGTGGAAGAAAAGGTTATGCCTTAACTCCGCCAATCAAAATAAAAATAAATGAAATGAAATGAAATGACACTCTGATCACTTTCGAAACCGTGATAAAATCCTTACATACGTAATTACTTTATATCAAAAATTAAGCGATGATTTACAGTTCAGAACTTTTGTAACAACGCGTAAGAATTACCTTAGCACTTAGCATTTTTCTAATGTATGAGACTCTGTTTGACCTAAACAGCATAATATTCATTTTCGTCTCCTCCAGGAAGTACTAGAAGTTACTCAAAGCAGTGCAACCTGGATTCTGTCAGACACTTTCAGTGGTGGTGTCATCCCCAAATTCTCGATCACCCTTCCCCAACAACAACTACAAAAATAAAAAATAAATAAAAATAAAAAAATAAATAAAAGTAAATATAACAAATAAAGCTAGAAATCTATTGAGAACCTGCAAAACTCTACTTACAATCCTGAAACTGAAATTTTTGGCAGAATCGCTGAGTGCAAAGGATGATTATGCATAAATTTTGAATTTACCCATTCAACGACTCCTTAAATAATAACTTTCACTTGGGGCGGTTTAGTTGGAGTTTATTTTACTATTTCTAACGTATAAGCAATAAGTTCTACTATTTCTAACGTAAACTGCCATAATTTTATGTAAAGTTGTTAGTTACGTAAGAAGAAAGAACAGATTTTGAATAGTTCCAAATCAATTTAGTGAATTCGGATCGTACAGATCATTACAGATTCCTAACAAGTAAGTGTATTGAAATTGGTGCTGGCAAGAATCAACAGGTTTCCTGGAGGTATAAAAGATATGTATGGGCACAGTGCAGAATCTTCCCAACTTATGTGAAGGAGGTGTATTTTCTCAGTGGAATACATTAAATTAGAACCTGCGTTAAGCTCGAAAGTGTTTAATATCTCTTGAGTGTGGGAAATGTCCCATCTCCTCCATGATTTCGCACCCTGTGTATGGATATAAAATACACATATATAAAATGTGTATAAAATATGCACAATTACGCCTAAAAGTATTCTAATTCTGCTTAAAATTCTGAATTCTGTTTGTACCCAGGGACCGATACCATAAATATGTCCGTAAGTGTAAGTTTACTCAACGCGGTATTGTTGTTCTTAATAACCTGTAAGTGATTCTGCCAGACCCGCGTTCCGAACGGGAGGGTGTGACCCCTCTAAATTCTCGAGCACACACGCAACTTTAATTTTTTACGGCTAAGAATCAATAGAACGCAGTAAAACGTTACTTATACCCTCGTTACTTACTTTACACCCTCCCAAAATGAAACTCATGCCAGAATCTCGGCTTCCTCTAGACTGAGAAAATTGTTATTGTTGGATACATGTTCACCAGAAACACAAATTAACCTTTCTATAACCGTCCCTTGGAAGGTGAATCGGTTCCGAATACAAGGTCGTATCACTGGCAATTCACTCGACGCTTGGTAAACTAAGCGAACGTACAGTAAACGTTTATATAAGAAGTTACAAGAAAATTATGAAACAAGAACAGCATAATGTAGTAACTAATTACGTTTCAAGTCAATATAGTATCTCAGTCGTTATTTTCAATCAACAACTTACACAGAAATGTATTATCGTGTAAATTCCAAATTTTTAAATTCACACTCAGTTCTGTTTCAATCATGCTCAGTGACATGCTGTGACACCGAAAAAGGTCACAGCATGTCTTTGAGCAAATCAAATTTTTAAGTAAAACAAGTTAGCGCTACGATCCTATTAACAATCGCGAAGGCTTCGGTCGCTTGATAGCATCTCAGACACACAGGCATACCTTCTTTTAAAATAGATTGGAAACACTAACAACTATGGTGTTTATGGACGGGAGGACACACAAGGTTGTTCTACAACTGAGATGCAATACGTTTTCGATCTGGACATTTGCCCAAAAAACATATGGGCAAACCTTGGTGGAACTTAAAGGCCACATATGGAATTGTATAGCGTTCCTTAATTTTCACTCCCACTCCCGTTACACCCTCTGGGGTGTGTCGAATCAATAAAATAAAGGAGCCATTCCTAATGAATTGACGATATCTTTCGAATGACACCTCAAACAAGTTCCTATCTTCTGGTTCTTGAGATATCATAGTCTGAGTTGCACTTTCACTCCATTTCACCTTCTATGGTGTGTCGAAACGAAAAAGTAAGACAGCCATTCCTAATAAATTTGAGAGAACTTTCGAATGACACCTCAACCAAGTTCCTACATTTTCTGGTTCCTGAAACAAGAGTCTTGAATTGCATATTCACTCCCTGTTTCACTCCCTATGGTCTGCAGAATCGAAAAAGAAAGATAGCCATTCCTAATAAAATAACGAGACCTTTCGAATGACACCTCAACCAAGTTCCTACGTCTTCTAATTCCTGAGATATAATTTCTTGTGACGGACAGATATACAGAATCAGGGTATAAAGTCCATAATTTTTGCTTTTGCTATCAAGGGACCTAAAACCTCCCCACAACTGATTTCATTCTTTTCCATTCTTGATCATTAAGGAAACGACAAATAATTTAAAGCGTTATTCTTGATGTATACACTATAATATTTGTGTCTGGGAACAAAGGACTAGTCCTATTTGTTTCTCAAATTTGAGGAAAATGAAATATTAAAAATAAGAAACCAAAAATGTTTACTTGTTTACTGTTACGCATTTTCGTTAAGAAATGAGAAGGAGGTACTCAAATATGAACAAAAAACGTACTTAAAATGAAAGAAAGCATTTAATTCAATTTTGAGAAAATCAACTTTTACCAGTGTGGTCTTATTCAAGGTTACCATCACAGCATTTGCCTGCTGTGACCAAGAGAAACCCAAGGAAAACATATTCACGATGGCCGGCACTCGGAACTGACCAACTTTTCATTTCTTTTCTTTAAAAAAAACAAGTATACCTGTTGAAATACTATACATATTTGTTAACATGCTGAAATATGCACAATCATATCATGTGTTTTGGTACAAAATATTGTCCTGATAGGTAGTTCAGCAAGGGTGAAATTTTTAAAAAAAGTATCATTTTCCATCGGATAATTCTGTTTTAAAATCACATCAAGATTGAAAGTTCCAGCGTTTTATCGTGGAGCGAGATATTTCTATACCCAGTGGGAGATATAGTAATCGTAAATTTAATTTTCGTTAAGATATGTCATACCAGGGAGGGACATCTATGCTAGTTTGGGAAATATTGTCTGAAGACATGCGTTAAGACATTTTTCCCTTGCTGTACCACCCCAGCATTTGCCTGATGTAAAACTAAAACCTCAAAGACTTTCAGACAGGATAGACAGCCGCTAGGATCGTTCCCAGGAGCTTCCGATTGCAATGCAAACTCTACCGATTGAGTAACAGCTGCTCGGTGCGTTGTTTCTTTAATGTAGGTCATAGCGCTTTTATATCTCCAATATTCATTATTCTTTCAATATGAGGTATTACTTTCAAATAAAGGATCATCATCGTTTTAGGTATCATCGATTACTAAAATAGAATATTTTCACAGAATTTGCTCGATTTCATCGTTTTTGTCAAGTATGATGTTATTGCACTGCTGAACTATCAGATATAATGTGAGAGGAGATTATCGGAGAATCATTAATCCCGGGATGGTCTGTGCTCGTGGTCAGGGGTTCAAGTCCCGGCGCAGTCTATTGAACGGAGTGATGCGGATCTCCTTTAACAAAATGTGTAGGTCCAATCCTTAGAAGCCCAACTACCTTATTTCGGCCTGATTCCAAGATGCCCTGAAGTCATAAATAAATTCAAGTAAATTTCCGACCTATACAGTACCTTAAGGACACAGGCATTGATGTCCAATTCCTTGGTATTGTTGCTGGAAACCGAATAGGAGGATAGGAATCAAGATCTGTATTCAAGGTAGCAAGCATCCTTTGTTAACATAATTCACGACGAAAACTGAAAATTTAAGCACTTTTCTAATTTAAGCATCGTAATGTACATTCTGGTCATATGATTCTGCATTATTATTATTACGCAATCGTTACATTTTTTGCAATTAAATGAGAACACTTCCACGTAGTAAGGGTGAAAAGAGGTAAGAGTAGCGATCGTGCCAGAAACGGTGCATGGGCACGTAGAAGTAGTGATCCATACATTCTCGACGTATATTGCATGAAGTGAAGTAGGGTTTTCAGTCCCGTGCTCGACCGCCTTTACCGTCCAAGGTACCCAGGAGAACGGGGTACTCACTTCTGCTGCACGCACGAATCGATCCCGTTACATATGGGAAGACTACAGTGAATCAGCTGTGATAAGACAACGCGGGTGATTGAAATGTGTTGTGGTTTCCAGATGTAAGAAGATTTTAATAGGTGTAAGAGGATTTAACTGACTTTCTTGTTACATTTATTTTTAGCATTCCAGTTCTGGAAAATGCTTTGCAATTTTATCTATGCGTATACTGTGAACATCTCACCTAAGGTGTGTTGCGACAAATGGTAAACTTTTTCTTTATCGCTGACTTAGTCGATTATTGTGATAGTTTCTAAGTCAGGCCAAGGCCGTCATAGAAGGAGGGAAAGGATGTGCGAAGGAACCGATCCTGTCCTTAGTGAAGGAACCATCCTAGCATCTGCATGGTGTGACCAAGAGAAAACAGGGAAAACTTCAGTCAGGATCCACGTTGAACCCGAGTCTATATTTTCTCATTATTTAATTATCTTGTAATGCCATATAACTCTTGATATTCTACAAATGGTTCTATGAACAATGAGCGTGACAGGTGTTTATTGAATAGCACATTTTAGTGACATTTCGCTTCAGTCGGGTTTTGTATTATACATGTACAGTCAGCGAAAACAATTCTTGAGCCTTGGCAATATTTCATTTTGAATAACTTTAAAATAGATCAACCTATTTATGTTCTGTTTCGTGTAATTTACAGAAAGTTATGATCTCTTTAGATTAGGGGAAATCAGTTCATCCATTTAATTACCTGTCCAAAGACTTCGCAAATCAATTTTTACGAAAAGGGAAGAGCTTTTGTCACTAACTGCACATATCACCGGCAATGTATTAAATCAGGCATTCTATATAATGGGTGATGACCCCAGGCAAAATATTTGTAATGTGAAGAATCTTTTTATTCTATTTTGGTTAGAATTTTGAATTGTGAATTGTTTATTGATGGGTTTTAAACAACTTTGGCACAGGAAGGAATAGGGTAAAAATGGATGTGTTAAGGAATCAGCCCTTGCTTTACTGAAGATACCATCCTAGAATTTTCCTGGTGTGACCGAGAAATAAGGCAAAATGAATCAAATGGAATAATATAAGCTATCCCTTTATAATCTGTATATGCAACCGCAATGCAGGCAGATAATTACTTCATAATAAAATAAAAAGTAATCAAACAAGCTACATAATAGTTTAAAAAAGCATAGCGCCACCATATAAATCAAATGAACGTTCAAAAAGAAAATACCATACCGTCATTTTTTACAAAAGATAGTGCTAAGCTATTGGAAAGTACCTACCAGTTTTAGATTTAGTCATAGTTGTTCCCAAAGTTTCAGACCATGAGGAACCCAATGACGAATGGCTCATCTCTGTCTGTTTTGTAGTTACTGAGATTTAAGAAAAACGGATAGGCCAAAGACTGTATATTTCTGTATTCACTTGCGTTTACACGAGGACGCAAAGAACTACCCAGGCAGTATCGTCGCGGACTTTGGATCAGGATTGGGTAGGTACGCGAGTTCGACACTGGGGAGGCATATAGGTTTGAGTCCTCCAGCCGTCCATACAGATTGAGAATTTCCGGGCTTTACTCAGTTTCAGGAGACCAATGCCGATATAATACGTTGCAATCAATTGCATTTGAAAGGAATTTGCAAAGAAAAATTTTGTTAATTTCTGCTTCATTTCAAGATATCGTCTTTTTTCTGTTGATCGGCACAACATTGCAAATCATTCGGTTTGTTGGGAATGGCATTTCAAATTGGAAAATATGGCATGCTTATGTAGTTCTAATGTCAAAACAAACACAAAATCTCTCTGATTCTGTTTCTTTGTTTCTTCCTGGTGGATAAATACTCTATAAAGATACTGTGCATTCATATTTAAATCAGGATTTAGTATGTTGTCAAGTTTCTAAATGTAGTAAGTCTGCATAAAATACACCAGAACTTTGTTTTCAATATGTGAGACACATTTAATGTACGAAAATATATTCTAACATTGCCTATTTCTTACATATGATGAATGAAAATTAGTGTTAAAAGCACTTAAAATATTAGTGCAAAATAATTCTGTCCTTTAAGGGGAACGCCCCTGTGTACCTCCTTTGCTAGGCCACTGCAATCGATTACAATACAGCAAGTGAAATTGACGAGAACTTGTATTATTCCGTTTGATTCAATTCGCCTCATCTCACAGTCGCACAAGGCAAATGCTGGAGTGGTACTTACAAAAGGGTCCTGGCTGACTACCTTCCAATATCCTTTTCACCACCCTATTCTGGTCTGAACCTAAGGTGAATACATGCCATAAATAAAATTCAGTTATACCATTTCATTGGATTTTTCTTCAAGAGTCTCCTTTAACTTAAATTTGGTCATTTATTTGATGTCTTTACCGGCAATTGATAAAACACGATGCATTACATGACTATTGAAGAGACATAAATGTTCATTTTTTCTTTATCCTTAGAAAATCTTCAACGCTGTGGAAGACGAAACGATTGATGAGGAAAGCTATAGTATTTTTTTAGGTTACGAATCACTTTTCTCATATGTGGCATCGCGCCTCAAAGAGGCAGACAATTTCTTGAAAGGGGCGCTACCTAATAATTTGTATACAGGATGATTCACGACGAAGTCAGATGAACTACCGCCTGAACTAAGTCGACTCAATTCAGTTAATAAAGAAATGGAAAGATTGTCAAAATGGCAAGCTTGACCTGGACTGAAGCCCGATCCGCTTCTTTAGTCCTTACTCAAAGCCAGCTAGCAGCACCTAGCCCGTGGTCCACGGGGTAACGTCTCTGACTGCGAAGAGGTAATGGGTAGGTACATGGGTTCGAACTCCGCCGGCGACCATCGTGACAGATTTTCCAGGGGTTTCCTAAGTTTCACCAGACAAATGCCGGGATAGTAACTTAAGCATGGCCCTGGCCGATACCTTCCTTATCATTGCCCTTACCCTATCCTGACCTGAGCCAAAGATACCTGAACGCCACAAAATAACTCAAATTCCAGTAACTGTATTTACTGGACCACGGGAGCTGACGAGATTCTAGTTTTCAAATTCCCAAAAACCGTGAGGAAGGGAATTAATGTGTACATTTTATTTCTGATAATATAATTTGTGCGTACTCTTTATTCTTGCGCTACTCTTCTTCTTTACATATTTCGTCATCCGATAGATTATACGCTTCCACCACCACAGGGGTTTCGAAATACTCGAAGAAAAATAAGCGTTAAACCGGATATTATTTAAGGATTGATTAGCAGAAACCTTTTTAATATTATCTTGCTGATGTTACTTTTAATATTGTAGTAGATTTAGTAGTTTTTAATTTCCCCTCGGGCTTGTTTCTACTACTCAAATTAAACAAGTTAGCGCTGTCATTCAATTAACAATCGCGATGGCTCCGGTCCCTTGATAGCATCTGAAACACAAAATATGTAGCATTTTCTCATAGGTTGGCAACAATGAAAACTCGAGTTCTTAGGGCCACAGTGTTGTTACATTGTCCCCAATAATGTTAATGCCAAGTTGGTGTTGTTATGTCGAAGTGTATAGAAGGAATTTAAAAAAAAATTAAAAAAGTGGCAACACTGATATCTGGAGAACAACGTCGGACCCGGAATACCTTTGCGACCTTGCCCAGTGCCAAACGAAGACAATTCTTAGTTTGGGGTACATCGATGGACGCATGTAGAATTGAATAGCTTTCCCTCCCTTTACACCCCTGGGGCTGTGAAACCAAAAAATTAGAAACCCGCTTCTAATGAACTGACGAGACTTTTCTAATGACACCTTAACCAAGTCCCTACGTCTTCTAGTTCCTGAGATATAGGAGTATAAGTTTTACCCGAATCCTCCGTTTCACTCTATAGGGTGTCTAATAAAAAGTAATAGAGCCAATACTAATGAACTGACAAGGGCTATCCAATGACATGTCAAGCAAGTCCCTAAGTCTTCTAGTTAGAGATATAAGAGTCTGAGTTGTACCCCAATCCCCCGTTTCACCCTATAAGGGTGACTGATTCAAAAAGTAAGATTGCCATTCCTAATGAATTAACGAGAGCTTTCAAATGACACCTGAACCAAGTTCCTACGTCTTCTGGTTCCTGAGATATAATTTCTTGCAACAGACAGACGGACAGACAGGAGCGGGATATAAAGTCCCTTATTTTAGTTTTTGCTATCAAGGGACCTAAAATTGTCACCCCAAATTGTTCTTTGCTTCCATTTTGAAGCTCGCTGAACCCAAATCTTTTTCCTTTTTTTCTACCCCTACTGTGTTTGAATAGGGGGGCGGGGGGCGTCAAACCCAAAACTTCACGGAGGACCACCATTATTTGAGGTTGAAAACTCCCGGGGACTCCGATGCGAAAACTGTTTTCAATTTCTCCATATCATTTATACTTTTAGAGTCATTACAATTTATTTTTTGATTGCGAGGGGTTCTTGCACTAAACCCATAAGAATACACAGAGCTACTTAAGATGGCCTCGTGACCTTAATTTCCGCCCTGTTGCTTCGTAACTTGGTTCCTATCACCTTTCGTCCTTTCCGAATGGAACGCCAAGGTCAAGTTTGCTCTTTTATCACCCAACCCTCTTTTCGTGATCCAAATAGGAGCCCTTCACTGATTTCAATATGTATGTGCAAAACACACACACACACACACATAGACACTGTGAGTTCTGTACGTTGTGAGGAACAAGATAGCACGAACTAGTGGGAGAAATGAGCGCATGCGCAGTTAGGTGTGTTAGACAAGATGCGTCAGGTTTGCCAACGTCTATGCTGATTTCATTAAAGGCATGGCATGAGTGAAAAAACTATACACCTTTATACGAATAGCGAGCGCAGCGCCACGCACGGAATGTTCAGGAACTTAAACTATACATTTCGTACGCACTTTTTTATCAAACGGAAGTCCGGATCCAATTTTACAAGTGAAGTTTTTT
>JAGDQP010041733.1:0-16794 GCA_022664845.1 Lepisma saccharinum | reverse complement strand
GAATCGTCATGGCAATTTATTGACTTCATCAGTCAATCAGATTATTTAAATTCAAATGACATCATTACCTAGTATGCTAGTGTTTGTTTGCTTAGTTCTTGTTACAACTCTACAAAAATGCTATTTTATTCATAGAGCCTACTGGAGCACGAGACGAGTGTATTAACACTTTTAAAAGTTTTGTAATCACTAAGTTCAACTTTGGATACTCCTTTTGCAGTTCGTATCCTGTGAGATATGCAACTTAACAATACTAGTAAGATACTTTGCTTTTGGAAATGTACTCTAACATACGAACACATCAGACAATAAGAAAACTAGGTGATATCATTTTATTAAAATAATCCATGGTTGGCAACACTTAAAAGTTTGGTATAAGTTGGCAACTCTTGTTGTCGTTGCTGAATTACTATACAAATGGTAAAGAATAACTTATTAAATTATTTTAAGATGGAAACACTGTTAAGTGTAAGATGACAACACTGCTTGTTCAGCAATGCCAGCTGGCTGTGATATTCTCTCACAGACTCTTTCCCCCCCACCTGTCTCCTACTCTTCCTGTTTCAAGTAAACATATGGTTGCAGGCTGTGAAAGCAAGGCATGGACTTCCGGTGTGCAGTGCTAGTTTCTTAGTGTCTGTGTGTGTGTGTGTGTGTGTGTGTGTGTGTGTGTGTTTCTGACGGGGTTCTACAAAAGTTGGCATATGCGGGGAATGTCCTTGCATCAGGCGATAACATTCATCGGTCAAGTCCCGTAAACTTGGGAAATATTCTTTCGTTATACTACCTAAGATTGTGCCAGGGAAAAATATAAAAGTAAGTAATTATAATTTCTCATTAGCCATCTATTTGTCTTTATCTGTCTTACAAAACACTATATACGAAGGCTATGCCCCCAGTTTAATTCATTAATATATTCAATACAAGTCAGCTACATGGTCTCAGGAAAGGTAGTTTTATCAATCCGTGTCGTATAAGGAGAGAGTATATTGTAATTCTAAGATGTCAAACAGTTGAATTGACACAACAAGCAGTCCAACAGACCTCATTTTCTTCTTATATTATAAGTAAATGTGGTTCCAAACACCCTTTTTTGGCTATAATCAGCTCTTTCTAGCTTTCATTTAATTCAAAGTAGTGCAAATGCTGTTTATCTTCTTAACCAAACAGTCTTTTCGACCATAATGTACATGCAAAATCGTTATATACTCTTAAAAATACAACTGAAAGAGTACACGGTATCTAAAAATCATGTTCAAGCTACTTCAAAAGTGAGTTTTCTCGCTATATATTGTTCGGTATTATATAAATCCACGCTTTTCACCTTCAAATACACGTTCAACCTAGTTTCAATGACGGTTTTCTTGTTACGTATTGACTACATATGGTTCTTAGGACCTCTCTTTATATTAATAAAGCGCGTAATATGGGCAATTTTGATTTACCAGACTTGATTTCTCA
Organism: Lepisma saccharinum; assembly: GCA_022664845.1. Taxonomy (NCBI): domain Eukaryota; kingdom Metazoa; phylum Arthropoda; class Insecta; order Zygentoma; family Lepismatidae; genus Lepisma; species Lepisma saccharinum. Next base: position 15,333 of record JAGDQP010041733.1, on the reverse strand, counting down.
ATGAATATGCAAACTGTATAAGTAAAATAATGTCTACACTCCATTCTGAACAGTCCCTCACGCGAGAAAATCGAAACAATGAGTCCTTCGTACCATATTTTTCGTGAAGATATAGTTTGTTTCTCTAGTATTCGTGTTGAAATACCTATTTCAATGTTGTATATTAACAAAATTGTATTGCACATGGTCAAATTCGGGTAATCATCCATCTTAGTGGCGCCATTTTCATATTCAAGAACTTGTTTTGTAACAACTAACCTCTAATATAGCGTTATTCTCGTATTTTCGGGTTTCAAAAGTATCTTAAAGACTAGTTTTCTGCTTAAAATCATGTTTGAATATCTCTTTCATAGTGCTTACCGATAAATAAGAGAACTTCATTCTCTAAGTTTCACATCAATTAGTCCTTTTCGTGTTTTATTAAACCTCTTTCTACTTCAAATGTCACTTTTCTCCCTATATATTGACTGGAAGAAGTCCCTTCCTGATAACAAACACCGAAATAGTTGCAATTTCATCTGAGAAGTCGGCTTTAGGCACATATAATCATGTTTGTGCTATAGATTACCACTAAATAATTCTTTTCCAAGGGTAAAATACAGTGTAAGAGTCATTTCTAGTTACATTATCTGTTAAATAAGTTCTCCAAAGTGATAGTTTGAAGTTTAATTCATTCTTTTCCTATTTCAAAAGAGGTCTTTTCTCCTAAAAACGCCAATGAATACCTACGTGAAGCAGGAAATAGCCTTCGAAACAGTTGCTAATCGGGTAAATTATTCTTAAACATGTGTGACAGAAGACGTATTATATTGGTTTCCATTGCAAAGAACAATAAACACCTTGTATTAGGTTAAAATCAGATTTCAAATATGGTCCAGATGCGTCTCGTATGCTATTCAAGGAATAATCAGCCTGTATTAACGTAGAATATTTTAAAAGTAGCGTCTATAATTCTGTTATATAGTTTTTGCATGTCTTCTGAGACAATATATATCTAATATTTCAATGTAAAATAGATTTCTACACATACAGTACAGTTCTTTGTACACTTTCGGTACGCTAACTAGCTCACAAATAGCGATATTGTAGTAATTTCGACTTTAAAATCTTAAGAAACATCTCAAAAGTAAAATATTACGAAAACTTTTGCTTACAGATGCATTAATCACATATTATACACTTCTTTGTGTTCAGTAAGTGCATTTCTAGTATCCGAATTATTCCAAAATTGGTATTATTGCCGTAATTTCTGCTTGCAGTGATTCGGTTTGTATTCTTCTACATGTAAATTATGTATATTTCATCGTCTCAGGACTTCAAATCATTCATTTATACAGATAGAGGTGTGAAAACAAGCAAAAACTCACTTATGCTGAATAATCACATCTCTGGAGTAGAAATTAATCATAAAAGATGGTATTATTATACTAAATTCTTCTTATACAGATGTCAAAACACAAGCCAGCAATTCCATTACAGGATGCGTAAGTATCTATAATATTTATCCTAACTATGAAATATATTTCGTATGAAACCTCATCGGTTACTTGTTTAAATATTCAGGAAGAGTTCGTATAAAAATCACGCATTTTGTTTCTTATCTCGAGGGAGAAGGTTTTCACTCCTCGAGTCTTCTCTGACACTGCGAAAATTGAAACGATATTTGACGCGTGCCCCAAACAGATGCCTTGATCTCTTATGTGAAAACAATTAACGTCTGGACAGACACACTTCTCTTCTCCAATCCACACGAGCCAATTTCCGGTTCCCACGGCTACAAAATTCCCATGCTTCTCTGTGGGGTCAACGGGTTGAACTCGAGGCCCAAAGGTGAAGTACTGTGCGGAAGGAGATGACAGTTTTGTCAAATTAATGGCCAAAAATCTCAAATTATGAGTCCAGGTGCTTCCGTTTCGGTGGGTGGGCTCCGAGATTCCAAGAAGTTTCTACTATTTAATGATTAATTACCTCCATCCATTTATTAGAGAGAAAAGGGAGAAAAACAGATGCGTTGTTTCGTCTTAAAATTTTCCAGAAGAAAAAGGAGAGAGTAAGGAAACGAAGTTTTCTCTATATCGGCCAGCTGTTTTGCCTTCTTTCCAAACACTTCATTTAAAACCAGTATTGTTCAACACTGGCGTTGTGGTCTTGGAATCAGCACTGAGAAAGACAACCCAGGGTTCGAGTCTTAGTGTCTGTCATCCTGACGGGTGATTTCGACATATCTAGCGTATGTCTTCTTGATTTGTTATAGAATTCATCTTACGACAGGATAAGACAACAATATTAATTTCTAATGAGTGGTCGCTATAGGGTGTTCATAAAATAATTGACATTTATCTGAATTATAAAATAAAAATTAAATACAAGTAATTGCTGGATTAAAACAATAAAATATAAGACATTGAAGGTAATATGTACATCAAATGACTGAAAACTTGATAGGAAATTGATTATTGAGTATTTCATGTTTGATACTATTAACTAATGCATATAGTATACACTGTATGGACAAAAAAGTGGTACCATATTGATCATTGATTATTTATCATATTATTATCGTCGACTACTGTATAAATCATAGTTATTACTATAATGTAAGGTAAAATGCTAATTTCTGGAACATTTGATGTAACGTAGACGGTAAACGTTTACAGAAAAGCCTTCTTTAAGAAAATTGGATTAACGCAGTCAACGCATGTAACGCACACAATGCAAGCGGGTATGAAAAGGCGCCCTAAGAAAATCCTGAGAAATCCCGGAGTATACTACTTTCGTACCAGTGAAATGCTGATCGTGTGAATTCGTTGTATATTGTGGAAGTCTACGTAATTTTATGAAAATATACTTGCACTACTTCGATAATTCTTTGTCAGGTAAGGTGATAAATTTTATTCGGATTGCAACGAACATGTATGTAATGAGTCATGCCATAATTTATCTATAAATAAATCATTCTAACATTTGTTAACCAAGGAATTGGAATATAGCAATACACTTTTAAGCGGCTATGCCTTTAGCAGACGAAAGCTGAGGTTGCTGAAGAGAGTACATCTCCCCGGTACGTGGCGAAAAGTAGCGAATAATTTTATCATTTTCTCATACCGAGTATTTTATTTGGAGCTAGAGTTGCATTTGTAAGACACGAGGCTTCAATTCATACGACTCCGAGTTTCGGCTTCGAATCCTGCCTGTACTATAGATGTTTATGGAATATTGAAGTTAGAATAGTATTTGAATTTGAACTGCTGAAGTCATTTTAATTATCAAAGGTGACCGATAGGAAATAAAAGTAAATTCGAAAGATCATGGAAAATGAGACTTGAAGGATTTATCACATTTTTTTCACAATTTTAATGAAAATGGTGATGAATATGCGGAATTTATTTGCTAGAAGTCTAACTATGCTTTAGTCCAAAGAAAACTAGAAAAGGAAAGTAATTATTAATCAACACATTATTACTTCCTTATCTATGAATGAAGTAACTTTTTGGCATGAAGGTTTACAACTTAAAATGCTGTAAAATACATAAAAATCAAGTTTTCACTTTTGTGATAATCGATGTGGAATTTTTCAGTCTGTATTTACCTAGTTCTGTTAATAGTTATTTTGATGCACGCATGTTTAATATTTTTTTTTCGTACACAATATAACACAGTGCAGAATTTAGAAACATAAATAACTACAACAAAACGCCATAGCAAACTCAGAACCGCAAATTAGAAGGGTTATACGGTATAATTATATTGCTCAGAAATAAAAGTACACAGTAGAAAGGTAGAGTAGCAAACGAATTAGAGGTGGCGCCTTACATATTCTGATATTAGTTTTGTATATTTAAATTCAAATATGAAGAACAAGTTCTACTTATTATGATGTAAGAAGCTGGGTTTCCTAACTGCTAGAAGTCAACAATAATCTCAAGAATTTAATCAAGAATTGAGATGTACACGAATAATATTAGAGTTGGCAGAGAAAATTGAAATAATTCTGTTTGAGAAATGTTTAATTGAACTTATTGAATATTTAAATATGTTGTTAGTTTTTCTGTTTATTTTGTGTATTTTAATATGTAATGTTTATTAATCGAGATATTCTTTTCATATAGCTGGGGGGAGGGGATTGTAAAGCAAATTATATCAAGCCAGTGGAAAGACCAGCGGAAGGAATTCATGCTATTTTTTTCTCCTTTAAGTTTCTTGCTTTCCAGCGAGAGAAATTGGTTAAGGTGCTCTGGTACCCTAAACTCCCTCGAACGTTAGCCCATTAAAAAAACTTTGCAATGTTTTTAACACTGTTCTCCCTTATTTTTAGAGTTATAAACTTCAAATTTTACCCACATCTAGAGGAGATACATATCTATGAATGGTATGTCTCACAATTTCAGTGTACTCAATAAATCAGTGTCATTTTTTTGCTTTGAGAAAGCGGCAACGTTGCATTGCGACCAATCCATCTGCACATCTGCTGTTGAAATGTTGACAATGGTGCGTGACTCATTAATGTCCTTCCCTGCTTGCTTCTAGCAATAACACTGTGCTTCGGAAAGGTGAGCGATATGGTCACTCGACACTCCCACTCGTTAGTTGCTTCGTTTTACTTATATGTACAACATGGATAGGAACCAAAATATCTTGAGCGGTAAAAGGAAAGGAAAGGCTCCTTATTCTTGCCGACCGAAGAAGATTCATAAGGGATGTTGGCTTCAGAAACATAAGAAACGAGAAGAAAGCAGCAGTGGAAGTAAGTACTGTATAGTTATAATTATTTTAAGTATATTTTGGTGAATATTTATCATCTCGGAATTCACAGTGATTTTTTTTAATTTTATGTATGGCCTTTAGGTATCTACAGCTCAGGTCAGGATATGGGAGGAGAAAGGATTCAGGAAGGTGTCGGCCAGGGCCTAAGTTGAAGGTGCCATCCCGGCATTTTCCTGGTGTGACTGAGGATAAACCTCAGTCAGGATCGGTCACTGGGATAAAACCCACAACCTCCCGAATGCTACGCCAACACTTTACCAAAGAGCTACGGCGGCTAGGTTCGGTATTCACAAGCAACACTTATTTTTTCTAAAGCTACGGCAGGTGTGTAAGTGAACTCCGGTCATATGTGTTTCTACAGCTAGCAACCAATTCTGAACTTTCGAAAACGACTTGTTTATTTATGTTCACAAGCTTCGAAATTATTCTATTTCGAGATATGAACATGGGAAAGTGCAGCAAATTAAAATTGGAAGTTTCATAGCGTCCAAGCTAATCATTAAGAAGTTATTGATTTCAAGACTGGAGAAATTGTGCAAAGGATTTACTAGAGAGAACGTGAAGTACCGATAATCTGGAAGTCGAATTATAAGATTATGACTTTGAAACGGAAATCGAATTTGTTCTTGAATTATGTTTTTTTGGTATAAGATAAGATAAGATAAAATTAATTGTATGGGCGGTAACAGCACTATGGCTTACGCCCGTCCCGATGGTTATTTTTTTGGTATCCCAGGCTCAAGTCGGGATAGGTAAAACAGGAGGTAGAAAAGGGTCGGGCAGGTATTTCTAAGGTACCATCCCTGTATTTGCTTGGTGCGACTGATGAAAACACTGGAAAAGTCCCAGTTAGGATGGCTGAACCAGAAATCCATCCCAAGACACCCCGAATGGGAAGACAACGGCCTACCACTGAACCACGGCACTCAGCAATTTGTTCTTGAATTTAATGCTGTTATTATTTCAAATTACAAATATGATGTTTTGTGAAAATGTCTAAACGGCTTTTTTGGACAAAGCTTCTATCAAAATAATGGTTTTATTATTATGTCTTGGTCTTGTTTTGCTCATTACTATCAGTGATAAGCAAATCTATCATGTAGTCTAGGTCTACGGTATGCAAGACCAAGATCGGGGGATGGGGGGAGATATGCAAGACCATAGTAGTCTTGGTGCTGATCTAGTTTTGCTTATCACTAGAAATGATATAGTTTCGCTATTTTTTCAAGATGTAAAAGTGCTTCTAGGCCATACTTATTATATTTCTGAAGACGACATTGTCACGATTTTTTATACCATACGAGGGAATGACGATGAATATCAGTAAGTATCACGTTCTTTCTTAAAAAAAATTACATCAAATGTTTGATACCTTTTTTACTACTAACTGGAAAACAAGAATAGTTCATTCCTCAAACAGCACGTAATACGCTCATAAAATAAAGTAAAATGGAAATTAATATATTTCATGAAGACTTTAGCTATAATAATTTCTAAAATAGTAATTTTGACAAAACGGTAGTAAAATTGATATTTGATATATTCACTAACCATATTTGTGACAACCAGTAGTTGGTTAATGGGCAAAATATCTACATTTTTTTTATTACACTGTTCTTGTTTACCTATTATTTTTAAGACACACACTTTGGCCAAAAACAAGAAACGACATACTTCTCGATTTTATTTTAACTATTGCATAGAGCTGCAAATCTGCGATAATTGAAATAAGTCAGTCTGATATATTTTTTTTTCTTTTTCGGCAGCGTCCAGCTGCAAAGCAGGCATTAACCAAGATACGTTTACAGAAAATTCTTTCGAGCTTCGGCGTGAGGAATTACCTCTAAAATTTTCTGTTTATTATTTTCTCAAAATATTGTATACGTCGGATTTACACGATGTCACATTTTGAAATATGATAAAGAAAGAAGTATCCAATTGATTCAGACTACGAAATGCTTCAGGCCTTTCTTTTATTTTTTACTACACAGCTGGGGGTGGGGGGGTCGGTGGTAGAGCGCTCACCTCCGATACTAAGGTCTTTTTCACACGACGCCACCATGGTCGCGCCGCCATAAATTTCTGTGGCCCTTCTCGTTTTATGTCCTTTGTCACACGCAGCCACCATGTTCGCGCCACCAACCGTACCACCAGATCGAAAATGGAGCTGGAAGAAGCAGCTACTGTTGTTTCTCTGTTCTCAGGATTATGTAAACGCCGAAGGTGGAGAAATAGTAAATTGTGGGTGAATCCATTATTACAAGATCGATCATCGAAAGGAATATTCTACACACTTTACAATAATTTGCGACAGAATTCAAATTTTTTTTTTTAATTTCACGCGGATGAACATTGAAACTTTTGATGAGTTGCTACAATATTTAAAAGACGAACTGACTGGTGTGGATATACAAACATGAGAGTCAGCATACTCGATAGAAAATTAATAGGTGGACAGACTATAAGACAAACAAACCCACAGTAAGATAGAGACATATAACTGATCTAACGTTTTCAAGTTTTCAAAATGAATAAGTTAGGTTAGAAATTGATAACCTCTGTTAACCAGTCAGCGAGAAAAAGACGTTCTTTTCGACTGAAAGTGAATGGGCTAACTCGTAGTAGGCTGAAACTACGTACCCAAACTGCCATAGTACTGGAAGCTGAACCACACATCGGAGGAAAGAATAGGGACAGCGCTCCCATGGCGCAGCTCTGTCCCCATACACCCCGGGGGTTGCGGCCCCCATAGGGTAAATTTGTCCTATTTATTGTAACACACTCGTGATGGTACACCTACATACCGAATTTCGTCACCAAAGAAACACTGGCTTTTGGGCGGCCATTTTCGATTAAATATGGCAACTTGTTTAGCATTTTCTTATTTTGTAGTGATCTACTCGTAATAGTGCACCTTCATACCCAATTTTATTTCTCTAGCTCGAACTGTGTCGAAAATGGTTTTGGGCAGTCATTTCGAAACCAAGATGGCGACTTTTTCGAAATACTGTAATATATTCTTAAAGTACTTTTGATAACACACCTTTATGCCAAATTTTGTATCTTTAACTCAAACGGTGTTGAAAATGAATTTTTGGGGTCCGCCAATTTGGATCCAAGATGGTGACTTTTGTAATATTTTCGTAACCTACTATTGATGATGTACAGTCATACCAAGTTTCGTGTTTGTAACTCCAGCGGTTTAGACTGTGTATTCTATACAACATTGGGTTTTGCGTCCATTTTGGATCCAAGATGGGGACGTTTTCAAAATGTTGTAATATTTGTTTAATCGACTGGTGATGATGTACCTTCATACCAAATTGAGCTTTTCTATCTTCAGCCGTTTAGGCTGTGTAACGGCTACTAAAAACTTCCGTTTTTTAGATGAAACATACTATAGTAATTCTTGGAGATTTAATTTTTTTTAATCTTAAGAACGAAAAGTGGTGATAGAAAGTTACATACAAAAAGAAATGTTTATATAGATGAGGATTAAAGTTAAGGATTATTTTCACATTACAATACCTTGTAGCAAGATGTTTACTGTACACCTGCGGCCGCCTATCCTGACATAAGTTTTCCACCGAGCGACTCGGGATTATTGGGTTCATTTTCAACAGCCGACCCTCTTGACTGCAGTTTTCCAGACTTTTCTTTCGTCACACCAGGCAAATCCTGGGTTGTTACCTTGAATTTAGGCTCTGGCTGATACCTCCTGCTCTGTCCCCTCCATTATCCTGGTCTGAGCCTTAGATGCCTGAAGGCTATAAATAAATTTAACTTCAACAAAGATATTTCCAGGATTTTCCCTCAGTAGCACCAGACAAATGCCGGGATGATATCTACAAGCTAGGCCCTGGATGGCTACCTCACAACATCCTTTGCCCTACCCTATCCCGATGCGAGCCTAAGATACCAAAAGGCCATAAATAATTTATATCAATTTAATGTTTATTGTATCTACAAATGTAAACTCCCCAAATTCAGTTTTTTCTGCATGCGAGGCACTTTCTTTATTTATAAAAACGTTATAAAAAAGCTCCTCCCAATATATCTGCTTCAATTCTCTGTCTGAATATTCTTCAGGAGTAATTCACAAACTTCAGTCCTTGACTGGACTTCGGTTATGAAGTTTTCTGTGTCGAAGTGTGTGTTTTCTACTTCGATATTCATGTTTAAAATGAAATATTGTCAAATAAATGTGCCTCTGGTGACTCCGAAAATCGCTCTCGGGCGAAAGCCTTCATTTGAGACAATGGAACGACGTGGTGGCACTGCCAACTTGGTGGCTTGGAAAGTCGCAGGATCCCGCCACCAGAAATCTTGCCGCGCCACCAAAGGTGGACAACACGGTGCTCCTGGGTTTTTTCGAGGTTCTCCTGCATCTTTTCAATATGTCATTCCACCACTTTTTTATCATTATTCTTTGCCTCCTTTCACCCCAAGGAGACACAACCGTAGGAGTCTAAACTAGAGATTCATGCATTCCTATATGTACAGAGAAGAAAAAAATAGATTTGTTTCTGATAAAGAAAAAAATAATCTTGATACTTGTATTGAAATTTGTATTGAAATTCCCACGTGAGAAATGTTCTGAATTATCACTGGGCATTAGCTATGTAAGTTTATTATGTTCAAAATCAACTTGGTAATTGTTTCAATCATCGCACTTTCCTGTCATATTTCAAGCCAGTTCACCACCCAAGCTGTCTAACGTTTTGCTACTTCTTTTATCATTCCATTATTCTCCAGTTGACGTTCTGGGATAACGTTCGAGGGAGTTTTGAGTACCAGAGCTCCTTAAACGGCAGCGGAGGAAAAGGGAGTTGTTTTAACACTGTTTTGACAGAAGGTCGCGGCTAAGGGAAATCGAGCGTTGTGATGTTATTTTTTAAACTCTTTAGGCGGGTCTTGAAAACTTATATAAGAGCCCCCAGAAGTACGGTAAGAATCTCAGTTCAGTTCAGTATTCTCGCGCTCTTGGTCAGTGCAGCAAGATGTAATCTTGCGAGATTCTCGCCTCAGGTGAGGCGATGCCGCCTCTTGGCGATCACTTTTTCGGGGTAAGGAAGAGTTGTATATTTGCTAAAGCACTGGCATATTTAAATCCACTGATTTGCGTTAATTAAGAGATAGAATGTTTTTGTGAATGTGTTTTTTTGATCAATGAATTATGTAAACAATTTATCTGTTGGTATGAATTATTTTGCTTCTCTCAGAAATGAAACAGGAAGGTAGTCAGAAAAGATTAGAGTAAGGGTGGTTTCTCTCTCGAGGCTGCTGTCGCTGAGAGTTGACAATTGCAAATTAATTCTTCAAGTGCAAGTTCCCGTAAAATTTTGAAGTACAGATATCTATCGCAGTGTGCGAATTAAACTTTTTAGCCAGGGGAAATAAAACATAACGCATGGATTTCAACAGGCAACATATATATATATATATATATATATATATATATATATATATATATATATAAATATAAATTACAGGTAGATGGGTAGATTAAATCAAGCGTTTTTCAGGAACTACATGGATGAGGATAGCAGCAGACCGAGATATGTGGAAAGAAAAGGAGGGGGCTTCATCCAGCAGTGGATAGAAAACGGCTGTATGATGATGATGATATAAATCACAGCCATATTCAATCCACTACTGGATGAGGCCTATCCCCAAGGGAGGATTGCTGACCAGACGTGTTGGGAGAGCAGAGCCGAAGCTATCAACTGTGATCGCCACTGTCCTTTATTCTCAGCATCTCCCTAGTTGCATCATGATTCTGGGTGAGCATTGTTCCAGACCCTCTCGCTTTGAAAAAAATCTCTTAGCAAAACCGGGAATCGAAGCCGGGACCCCACGTTTAGTAGTCAGCGACGGTAACCACTAGACGAGTGGAGAGAAAGAGAGTCCCCTTTTCCAATAGGAGGTTACTAAATCTTTCACATTAAGCTACTTCATAAACATCACCAAAAAAAATGGCTTCCAAATAGGCTTCTTGGCTGTTAGTAAAAGTTCATATACCCTTGTCACTTGCATGAAAATAGTTCCAATTTCTGCCAAATAAAAATGTTCGGATTTCTATCTAATCTTGATCGAAACATCTTCTAAGGGGGAGAAATTTTTCCCTGGCAGGGATGAAAAATAATTTTATCAGGATGGGAATCAGGAAAATCTCGGGCGTCCCTCTCGTTAATTCGCACACTAATCTATCATCGATATCTCTGTACAGGGTGTAAACTTGCAGCCTCCTCTGAAGCCCCATTGACATTTGAATAGAGAGAGAAGGAATTAGAGTAACTTGAAAATATATTTGAGTAATTTTTGTATTCGGGAATTGTTAAATATTAAACTGTCCCGAGGGTAAGGAGCGGGAGTCTATTGCCGTCTGCACTTCTTACTCTATGATTTTTGATAAGGCGGGTATACTATTGCCGTAAACCCAACTTATTCTGATCAAATTTGAGTTAATTAAAGATTAGAGCAGGACAAGAGTCTGGATTTTTTTTTATATGAAACGATCCCATCCTGCGCTGACTTGTAGGCTCAGGCGGTACAGAAGCCAGAGCAAAAGTTTGAAATTCGTGAAGGCAGAATGAGAGAGTTGTATAACGATAAATTCAAGATATAATCTCCGTCTAAGGCTGTTGCCGTCTTTGGTTTAGAGCAGCATTTCTCAACCTTTTTCATCCCGCGACCCCCTTTCACCATGCTTTCTAGTCGGCGACCCACTATTATTTTATTTTGTGTAATATTTCCTTTTTGTTTTAAAACATAACAGTTTATTTCCTGTATTTATAATAAATATCCTAATTATATTATCCCAAACTATTGATCAAACTAAACTTTATTAATTTTAACCTATAAAACCCTATCTAAATTTATTTTTTGGACTTCCCTCGCGACCCCCTTGCCCACATCTCGCGACCCCGACCCCAGGTTGAGAAACCCTGGTTTAGAGAAATAGAGAGCTATTGCTGCTCTCCAGATTTTTGTCAATAGCCTACTGTCGGCTATTGCGTAGACGCCAAGAGAAGTATTGTTTTTCTCTCGGAATTGGGTGCCAGTTTCACGAAGGTGGGAGGTTTGGCCTCGGTATATAAGCGTATTACACTGTAAGAAATTTTTATGTAAAATTACAAAAAATTTGTTGGCAGCCCTTTTGCTAAACCTTTGCGTAATCGTCTCGTAATTTTACAATGCTGCAATTTTACAAACCGATTTACGATGTGTGTGTAAATTGAATTACGTAATTTTATGCAATTCTATTTACAGACTTCGTTAGAATACATAAATTAGGTAAAGCTATTTACATAACTTTAAGTAATTCGGGTTACAATTATTTATGTAAACTAAATTACCTAAAATTATGTAAACTAAATTACCTAAAATTATGTAAACTAAATTACTTAAAATTATGTAAACTAAATTACTTAAAATTATGTAAATTAAATTACTTAAAATTATGTAAACTGAATTACCTAAAATTATGTAAACTGAATTACCTAAAATTATGTACATAGCTTTACCTAATTTATGTATTCTTACAAAGTCTGTAAATAGAATTACATAAACTTACGTACTTCAATTTACACACATATCTTAAATTTTTTTGCAAAATTACAGCATTGTAAATTTCCGAAACTATTACCGTAAAGTAGGTATGGCCATTTAAAGATAACATTGGTCCAATGGAAGAAAAATAGGTCTTCATGCTACCTGGTAATTATCCCTTCTTTCAGTACAAAATTTTGTGGATCGAAGTATTCCAAGTGAAAGAAACTAACATGTAGCATGAAGGGAAGGGGGAAAAGAAGAATGTTTTCAGTCCATGCCACAAAATTTTTCCGGAGACAAAAAGCAAAAGTGTTTCTTTTAATATGTGACACTCTTATAAACTTAATTTTAAGTTTACATCAAGAAAGTAAACTAAAAATTAAGTTTGTAACAGTGTAATTACACCACACTTTAAAAACAACACTGTTTTTAGTCACCTGAACAATTTTGTTGCATGGACTGAAAGCACTCTTCCCCCTTCCCCTTCAAATCTTTTTCTTCAATTGGGCCAATGTTACCTTTAAAGATACACCCAGTTTACAGTACGTAAAGATTTAACAAAAGGGCTGCCAAAAACATTTAAATAATTTTACAAAAACAAGTTTTCCTTTATCTGTCGCTGGCTTGGATCTGCACCTGCCTTCACTTACTCCGAGATGCACAAACCATTGCTAGATTTTTCTGCTGTAATTCTCGTTGTTGCAGCAAATACTTCTGAGAATTTTTTTCAGCTACATTGCGAAAAAAATGTTCAACACGTCTTGACTAATTACTTGTGCATTTACTTAAATGCAATTTTTACCTACCAGAAACTTAAACCTGTCATTCCTCCTCGACGGAACTTTGGTTAAAATTTTGTAACCTTCAAAGATTTGAAATATATATAAAGCATTTTCAAGATCCCAAAATGTAATACCACTCGCGAGACTATAGGCCCCTTCTACACGAACGGGGAAAACGATGTAGTTCTACCGCACCTCGTAACCCATGCTTTTAAAAATTTCAAACCGCGCGGAGAAAACGCTCGTGTAGACACGTTTTCTTTGCCGTAAAACCACTGCACTTTCCCCGCTGGTGTAGAAGCCTTAGACCCCTAACAGAATACGTTACGGGCGTAAGCCATAGTGCTGTTACCGCCCATAAAATTCATTTTATCTTTACCCTAACAGAATACTAAATGAGATTTTTTAAAAATATATTAGATTCTCGTACATTCTCAGGATGGCTGAGAGGTTAAGTGTTCGCTTTTCATGCACGTAGTCACAGGTGTAAGATTCCCGCCAGTCTATTGAACAATTATGCACAGCCTACTTTACCGAGAACTGTAGGCCCCATTCTTAGCCCACCAGCTCATTAAGGATGTTATAATAAATCAGTCAATTCATTCCCAAACACATCAGACCTGACCATTTTCATGGTGCCTGCGCGACTGAGACTAACTCGTTAGGAAGAGTGGCATCTGGACGCGGACTCCATACCTTCAAAATGCTCTACCAATTTAACTATACGACGCTGAAATATGCAAATTCAAAAACAATGCCGTTGTCAACCAAAAAGAGTTTGTGACTTTTCTCACTTTACAGATAGTTAAACATAATATTAAATAACAGCAACAAAATTAAAGGGCAAATTAATCTCAATGCAAGAAAGCAGATTATGACAAACATTTTCTAAAAGCCTTTTGACAAAACGGTAGAAGTTATTTTTACGGTGTATTTAACAATTAGAGTAATTATTTCTCAATAAATGTTGCGTCGTTGTACGTAAAATTAGGCATAGATCCAAAAAGGCGTCAGATAGGAACAAAAAACCTTTGGCAATAAACTGTAGAAAAAGGAAGTAAAGGCACTTACCGTGTGAAAATTTTGGCTTCGATTTGTGTGAATTTCCTTCTTCAGTACAGTACTTATATCCATCATTATCTGCTATGACCAACGACTTTTTTTTTTTGCTATAAACGTCCATATGCAAAATGCTAAAATCTGTAACGCACTAGTAGCAGTAAAAAAAAACCTTCAACAATCTTAAATACTTCAGGACGAGAGAAGAATCTAAAATTTTACCAGCAAACGGGTTGTCTTAAAATTTCGTTCTAATACTCGTACAAAGAATTTATAACTTATTTCATAACGTATAACCGTGTTACATGATGGATATAAATACAGTACTTGGTAGGCTGAATTTGCATGTACTATACAACGAGAAGTATTTAACCTTTTGTGGAAACTGTTATTGGAATTTCATTCCGCCAGCTCCACATACAATAATTTCTAATAAAAATGACGATGAAATTACATAGTACAATTTTGCGACGAAACACTACAATACCATTTAATACTGATAATATAGTAAATAAAATATTCAGGTTATAAATAACTGCAAAGTCAATAAATGCTTAAGGCCCCTTCTACACAAGCGTAGAAAGCGCAGCGGTTTTAACGCGTGCAAATCACACCTTCTAACCAAATCCATGCTTTTAAATGTACATATTTATACATGCGTTTTCACCGCGCTGTTTGACACGCAGATTAAAAAGCATGGGTTTTGTTAGAAGGCGCAGTTTGCACGCGATAAAATGGCCGCGATTTCTCCACTTGTGTAGAAGGGACCTAAGATACTGAAAATCAATTGTCGGTAGAAACTTTCTAATATGCCAAAGGATATGTCTAAATTTCCATTGTGGTGTTGCTTTAAGAAATCGGGAGCACACCATTTTGATAAACTATATACTCTTGCTTTGTTGCCTTGCTACCAACATTCTATTTTCAGCACCTTGCGGTAACAAATTAAAAAAAAAAATTATTTCAGTCCAGTAGACCATACACAGTAACTTTGAACAGTGTTGCTGAATTTGTTATTTTTTAACATAATAAAATGTAGAAGCAGCAAATCCGTAGAAATACAGCAATAAAATATTTAGCTTAGTACTGCTTCTTTTAAATAATATGATTTTGTATACGCAATACTTGAATCACCAACTATAAGAATTGTACTAAGCGTATTTGGTATGTTTCA
>JAGDQP010041732.1:0-16794 GCA_022664845.1 Lepisma saccharinum | reverse complement strand
CACATATTTACCATATCTCCTTAACGGCAAAAGCTCATATTCCTATCTTTAACATCTTTTTTCTTACGGGGCCCCCAAATCGTCGATTTTGCCATAAACTCTTGTTCCTGTATAACATGCTTCTGGCAGTGCTGACGTTTTCTGACGCGAAGAACTTGGCTCATGCACTGCCGTGCATGTTGATATAGATACTCAAAATGGCAGGACGTTCAGTGACAAGCAAGTAACGTTACTCCTGTTATTTAATTATACAATATCCATCCAAGACTTCAACTTCATCGACAAAACAACGTAACCTCAAAATTGTAAATTTAGCTTACACTTCGATTAAAAAATGACCGAATTTTAAGCGTAAAATAAGTTGAACGTTCACCGACAAATCACGTTGGCCAGTTTCAACCCATTTTCAGTTAACGTTAAGTTATTACAAATAAAATGTTAAACTTCAAAATGGAGTTAAGGTTAGCAATCTTTCCACTAAAGGGCTTACAGTATATCGGCATTTAAGAGTAAATACAACAAAACTCTAATTTTCGACTTTTGTTTCTCCATATAGTGGAGTAACTTTCATCCATTTCGTGTTTCCACTTTTTACAGTGTCCGGGCATCAAATTCAAGGATTCAGTGCAAGATTTTAGATATATTTTAACTAACCGGAAGTGACCGTATGACCAATTAACAAAACATAGTAATTTTATTGATGATAACAACGAAATAAATACATTGTTTCCATGTTTAATCTAAAACAAAGGTGAAATTAACAAATACATATTTTAAACATTTTATTGAAATTTTGATTAATTAATTGTTATATCGTAATATTCTCTATAATGTGTAAGGTATGGATAACTAATACTAGTACTAATAATAGTAATAGTATTTAGTAGTATTATTAGTTATTGTACTAGTAATAATACTAGCAGTAGTTGTTATTGTTGTTAATCTTGTAGTAGTATTAGTACTCACTGAATTTAAGAAAGCATATTACTCTATCAAAACGGAAAAACTATACATTATCCTGGTACGAATTTGGAAATCCGAAAAAGAACAAAGAGAAGAAACTATTTATTGTTTTGTAGATTATTCATCAAGAGCTGTTAAACGACACCTCAGAAGACATATATATATATTATTCGCCCCGCAACTTCAGTGCTTTTGAGAGGATGCGACTTCTTTATCTTAACCAAATTCTCATTGCAGCACTACACCACCATGGTATCCATCTGTACCCTCCCACGGGGGGCTGCGTCCCCAAAAGGAAGGTTTGCCCTATTTATTGTAACCTACTCTTGGTCATACACCTTCAAAGAAAATTTCGTTTCTCTACCTTTAATGATTTGGAAATTGGGTTTTTAGGGCGGCCATTTTGGATCCAAGTTGACGACTTTTTGAAAGATTTCGTATATTGCCGTGACCTACTTGTGATGGTACAATTTCAAGTAAAATTTCATTTATCCAGCTCAAACGGTGTGCGAAATGGGATTTTGGGCGCTCATTTTGGATCCAAGATGGCGACTTTTCCCAAATGTTGTACTCTTTCCCTAAACTACTCGTCATAATGCACCTTTATGTCAAATTTCGTATCTCTAGCTCAAACGGTTTGGAAAATGTTTTTTAGGTCCGCCATTTTGGATCCAAGATGGCGTCTTTTGATACATCATGTAATATTTTAGTAACGTACAAATGATAATGTATATCGTTACCAAATTTGATATTTCTAGCTGCAGCCGTTTAGGCTCTGTATTCTATACAACAATGGGTTCAGTGGCCATTTTGAATCCAAGATGGCCACTTTTTCAACATTTCGTAATATTTTCTTGAACTACTAGTGACAATACACCTTTATGTCAAATTTCGTATCTCTAGCTCAAACGATATGGAAAATATATTTCTTACTTCCGCCAATTTGGATACAAGATGGCGTCTTTGAACTCATTAGGTTACATTTTCGTAATCAAAAACTGATGTTGTATCTTTATGCCAAATTTGATTTCAATAGCCCCAGCGGTTTAGGTTGTGTATTCTATATAACAATGGGTTCGGCGGCCATTTTGGATCTAAGATGGCGACCGTTTTTGCTCATTATCGAACTTAACCGAGCTATTAAGCCTAGAAACAACATATAAAAATTTGGTACAAATATCTTCAAAATTATGGCCGCTAGCGTGTTAATATATATATATATATATATATACTTTCATATCGTATCGATCTCAATAGGTATATTTTTCTTCGAAATCTACCTAAAAAGGACAAAAAGGACTAACATTGAATGGTATAAATCAATTGTTCGTATACAACTATGAAGTAGATTTATTTGTGAACGATATAGAAGCAGTACAAAGTTACACCGGTGTCTTAGTAGAAGTTTGCGATGAAATATGTCTACAGGTAAACATAGAGAAAACAAAATATACGATAACAAGCCGAAACACAGAGAATAACGGAAATAGATACATAACGATTAAGAATGAGAACATAGAGAAAGTAAAGAAGTCTAAATACTTGGGAGCATATGTAGCAAGCAAAAACGAGGTCACGGAAGAAACAAAAAGTCACTCAGCATCAGGCAACGTATGTTTCTATTCAGTCCAGAAACTCCTAATCTCACGATTAATATCAAGGAAATTGAAATTGAAAATGTACAGAACGGTTATTCTCCCTGTAATATTTTACGGTTACGAAAGTTGGAGTACGAGCCTAGAAGATGAACATAAGTCACAAGTGTTTTGAGAAAGATATACGGTCCAAAAAGGGATGAGGTGACTGCGGAATGTAGGAGACTGCATAACGAAGAACTTCACGGAATTACGACTCACCCGAGGTTGTAAGAACAATGAAATCGCAACGACTAAGTTAGACTGGCCATGAAGCTCACATGGGAGAGGAGCGAAGGTTATATTTCATCGTGGTTGGTAAGCCGTATGTCAGGAGACCATTAGGAAGGTCGAGACGACGATGGGATGATAATATTAGAAGGGATCTTTGAGAAGTAGGTGTTCGTGACGAAAACTGTCTTGATCTTCTTCGGGATAGAGTTTTATGCGTTTGTTACTGTGCCCATGAATTTGCGAGTTCCGTAAGCCATAAAGTAAGTAAGTATTAGTAGTAGTAGTTGCTCTGAACTAAACTACTAATTATAGTGGAAGTTTAGTGCATGTACTATGTATACTATGAAATCTAATAAACATAGACTTAAGCAGTAATTACCATGGGAATTGTTGTGCAGCGTTAACATGCTATCTTCTTGCAGGAAATAACATTTTATTTAAAAAATGTAGAAGAGCACTGGTAGCAAAATGAATAAAAGTTGGATAAAAAGTTCCATGCTAAACAAAAATTAAAAGTCATTTGATTTTTCATGGATATAATTATTTTCTTTTTTGTGTAATCTTAAGTGGATTTTTTAATAGCCTGTACCGTTGGTTAATTATGACACAACCTATCGGAGGTACTTCATTTACATTCAAAACCGTCTCGACTGAAATCATCATTACTAATCATTTCCTTCGTTAATATAGCTCTGAAGCGGAATACAAGTTTCAATTAGCATTTTTCCTGACTGCTTATATCCTCTACTAGAAGAAAAATAAAACCATCCACCTGCCAATCAACATGAATTCAGAGAATTGCATTATTTTCTTCCACATTTAAAAATGAAGGGCGGAGCTCAAACGGGGAAAATTGGCTATTACAGAATAAATACGTCTTTTTATTTGGGTTTTATTAACTTATTTATTTATTCTACTAATTAATTTGCCTACAGCAAGTGATGTATTAATAAACACGAGGTAAAATGCAGTAACAGTTGTTAGCTACTAATGGTTTCGCAGAAATACAACAAAAGTTTGTATCAATGCTGTTCCACACCTTTAATTCGTTTCTTTGTATTTAATATATCTCGAATGTTAGTTAAAATAACATTCAACGGCTCTGTTTTAGAACAACTACACTAGCTACGTTTACAAGTTAGAATACGTTTCCAAGATATTTATCTAATTTAAATTACGTATGAAGTCTACCTAATGTAAGTTATTTATTAAATAAATTTGTATTTTAATACTATACGAACTCACAGTCCAGGAAATCTTCTATTAAATCTGGGGAAATTATATCCATTGTTGAATACAGAATGCAGAGAGAAGAAGATAAAGGAAGAAATCGAGTCATCTGTCGCATGCCGAAAATCTCGCACAATTCACACTGACCGGAACGTACGAGGGTAATTTGAAAATTTCTCCAAATGAACTAGAAGGCATGGACATAATTTAGAGGAATCGTGTATATCTTTCTACATAGTTTCTCTTTACACTAATACACTTGGTTTAAGGTCGTTATGTTATTGTTGAAAATACATTCCTCTACGCCTGCAAAATACGACAGCACTAACGCTTCAAGCTCTTCGCCTTAAGGAGTATTTTTTTCAACTTTGCGAAGAGATGGGAATCTGGTGAATATGGTTTAAGCGTCGAGATGCTTAGGAGACGCGTGGGCAAGTTTTTGATTAAAGATGTGTTATTTATTTTTGTTGTAATGAGAATATTTTTTGGTTTACTTTAAATAAATATTGTTTTAGGAATTAAAGAGATTTATTTGAAGATTTTAATTTTGCAGGTTTTAGAATATAAAAACGTTTACAAAATATAGTATAACGCTGCCACCACTTAGAACTTAGTGATTGGATGAGTGGTAAGTTACAAAAGATTTTGTGTATATATATTACCAAACAAAATTTATAATTAGGTTACAACTTTAGAATTTTACATTTAGGTGTTGGACTTTATAAACTGAGATATTAATTTAAGAAAATATTTTTAGATTATTTTCTTGGAGTGCTCGGAACTGAATTTTATGGAGTACGCTTATAATATTTAAAATTTACTTGAATTGTATTCAGACTTTGACTTTGGATGGATGTAGTGAGTTTTTATATACGAGGATTGTTTTAGTTATGCCTTTTTATTGTATCTTACCTTTTAACCAATTATAATTTAGGTTTAAATATTACATTATTTTATTATACGCCTTTAGAATATAAGGGAACATAAGGGTTGTTAGTGTTTAGTTTAAAGTTTACAATTTATAGATACTATAATGCAGACAGTACATTTTTTGTTTATATTTGATGTGAATTACACACGTGACATTTAACTAACTTTTTGACATATGATTTGAGAGGTGTATATATATATATATATATATATATATATATATATATATATATATATGGTACATGTTGTTTGTATTTAATAGGAGACTGCTGTTTTTTTATTTAAATATTTAAAATTAATGTGTTAACTAGTTTAGATTATTTTTGGTATTACTGTTTGAATTTTGACACTGAATGAATTTATAGTTGTTTTTTTATTCATTTAGGATTATGACTATTCGACTTTTATGGTGAGATATGCAATAAACATAATTGCACTTATTTTATTGGGTATAAAGGAAGACTTGTTTGTTTTATTTCGTTATTATTTGATAAATTAATTTTAGTGCTTAATACAGGGACACATATATATGTAAGAAGGCTTAGGGTTATAGAAGGAGAAACGTTTTTATTTTATAAAAAAGTAAGTATTTGTTGTTGTTATTATTTATTTTTATTTGATATAATGTGTGACAGATGTTGAGTAATAATTTTACGTGCTTAAGGTTATTAAGAGCAGACTATTAATTGTGTTTAGTTTTGACGCACATGGCTTAATATTATGATTTTATTTTCATTAAAAGATAACATAAATAATTTATTAACACATATATGATTATACACACTTGTATAAGAAAGACAAGGAAGGAAGTTATTATTGTTTACTTTTTAACATAAGAATAATAACAATAATTTATGGATATACACACTTATACGTTTGCAGGAAGATAACAGAGGGGGGACCAGGAAGCTTTCTCGTTTGCTTTAAGGAGCAAAAGGTTGTTTGAGGGGTTGGATGTCCCAACACAAGGAAGACAAGCGATTGTAGTTTTACTGACAGTTGCGCTTTATCTTTGGCGGCGAACGTTTTATGCGGGAATGCTGATGCCTGCTGAATTTTTTTGTTAACACATACAGATTAAAATCTATCCTTTCCTTATTTCTAAAACTAAGCGAAAAATTTATAGTGGAGCAGCTGTATTGTTACATTCATCCCGCCTTGTGAAAAAAAATGATCTACAATTTAAAAAAAATAATTTTTGATTTATCAAAAATTTTAATTGTTACAAGTTACAAATTATAATTTTGAATTACTTACGAGTTTTATATTTTTAGTTAAACGCTTAGTTAATAATTGTGAGGAAGTTGATTGAACCTCTGTTTTAAACTTATTTATTTGTATTTGACATAGGTTTACATTGTAAGTTGGCTAGTATTTAGGTGCACGTGATTGAATACTAGTAATTATGGTTAGCTTTAAACAGATTTACTTAATACAATTATTTTTACACTATTTTTGTAGGTTTGCAACATGAATACTTGAAGTAGCAATTTATCATGTTGGTTAAAATTGATAAGTTTTTCTAGTTAGACATTTTAAAATATTTATTTTCTTTTCAAAATCTTCTTTCATTAAAAACAAAATAAAACTTGTTCAATATTGTGTTTTATGGCTTTTAAAACCAATCTTCATGGCGAATTTCAGCTTTTTTAGCTCGATGAAAAGTGTACTTTTGATACCTGAGGTTTAAGGTTGACGTACGTAACTGATTAAATTTTAAAATCCAATCTTATCCAATCCAATTTTTTTTTTTTTATTAATTTAAAAAATCCATTCTATCCACGAATTGTCATGCCAAATTTCAGCCTTCAAGTCCAACGAGAAGTGCTCGAAAGCCGCTGAAAGGGCAGACATACAGAAGCGTATGTCGGAGGTTTCATATGAGTATGTAAATTATATTTATAAGTTCCAAAATTCTCATGCATTTTATTTATACACGAACAATTTACCTCTACGCAAAAGATATTTAACGTGCCGTGAACTAAAAAAAAAGCATTAAAATCATGCAAAATACTGAATAATAATTTAATACTAAAAATTCTGAATATAAAAACCAAAATGCCAAAAATAAAGAGTAAACAAACAAAATTAATTGTATAATATTTATTATTTATTAACGTTCCAGAAGTTTAACATCCTCAACTTTGTTGCAGAAACGAAGGGTATTGAGAAGCACTCGCTCTTAAGGACCTCCTTGCTCTAATGGATAGAACGTTGGATTGCTAGTAGGGAGGCATGGGTTTGATTCTCAGTATTTCTTACTTCTTATTTTTACTTATAAACAATTGTTCCTCTCTCAACATTTAACAAAATGCACAGAAATACCTTCGAAACCTAAGGTTAATTTTTCTTTGGCAGTTTTCAACATTTTACAAAAAAACTCATGAACACAGGTAAGAGAAGTCATATTAGATTCTTGTTTCATTATACGCATTATCAAAACTTTAGGCACTTCACGGAAATAGCTGAGAAAAGTCACGTTAGAGTGATTCCTTTCTTTTTTAATTTCTACGTGATACAAAATTACCCAAACTCTCTCCGTGCTGACGTAACTTTTGCTTGGAATTACTTCGGCGACCGACTCGCTGGCTTTACACACAATCTATCTGGGTTTTTGGCATATAAGCAGTTTGTAGTAGTAGTATTAGCAGTCAGAAGGAGTAGCACTATTAGTATTTATTGAATTAGAAGTAGTAGTAGTAGTAGAAAAACAGAAATATGTTAGAGCTGCGCTTCTACTTACAATCGCAAAGGGTCCGGTCCCTTGATAGTATTTTAGCCATACAAGCATTATCTTTTATAAAATAAGATGGCAACATGACAACTGCTGTGCTTAGTTTTGAAACATTCATAGTACTTGTGTCGAATCATGTTTATGGCAAGTTTGTCGCAGCTAGGTGTAGCTGAATGGAAGCAATTTAAATAATTCATGATTTTTTTAAAAAATGTGCTGACAATACTAAACTACTACACGCCGGCCGGGTGGTCGAGCGGTCTGCGGCGGTAGGCTATCGACTCAACGGTCCCTGGTTCGAGTCCCGGCAGAGGCATGGGTGTGGATTTTAACACTTAACAGCTAAAGGCAAATCGTGACGGGCCGAAGTCCAAAGTTACTAAACTGGCCCATATAAAAATAAAGTTTACCAAAGTTTTTTACTAAACTACTACACCAATCAAGACTATTTCGGCAGCTCTGACTATTTCTCTGAATGTATTTGTATTGCATCGAATAATGTTTGATGCAGCTACGTATAAGTGAATGGAAGCAATTTTAAGAATTATGTTTTCTTAAAATGGGCTGGCTATACTGAATGATTGCACCAATCAAGACGGTTCCAAGGGCTCTGAGCTGGTTTAACTAAAACTTTTCCAAGAACATCTCAAGCATCTCTATACACCTTGTAATTCCTGAGTTTTCATTTCTAGACACGGACGGACGGACTAACACCATGAGCGGGAATGGAAGGTCCATTTTGCTATAGTTTTGCTATTAAGAGACCTAAAACCAGTGGTAGCCGCAGTAGTAGTACGTAGTAAAGCCTACGACACATTAGAAAATAAAGCTTATGTAAGCCTTCACTGTTCAACTTTTTAACACTAGTCAACTATGGACGATAATCGTATTTTAATTTCAGCGATGGCCGCTCAACGGATTTTGCTGGAACCGATTCGACAATGCAATGCAATCTCAAATTCACTGTCACTAATCATGGGCGGATTTATGATGGCGCATGGGTGGCATTGCCCCCTACTTATTTCAGAATGACTATTTGTTTTCATTCTAAACGATAGTTTTTAAAGTAATTGCCCGTGTGTCACTTCCACAAGAAAGTAATAAATAAGTAATTGAAATTGTAAAGGTCTATATGGATTACTCTGTATTAAGGTTTCCATTAGTATTTAATACAAGCGATTCTAAACCAAGTGGGAACCCCCAACAGCCACCGGTAGGTAAACTATCCTGGTGTGACCTAGACTTAAGAACTAACTTAAAGCTTCGAAGCTCATTAATCTTCTCGGAAGAGTTGGGGCAATTACAGCTAGTGTTCAATAAAATAAATAATCACTAAATTGTTTTATTCAAGAACATTTATGGCACATATTACTTTACATTCTTAAGCTGTTTAAAAAAAGTCAATCGGTTTTCAGATTACGTTTCTTTACTAAAAAATAGTAAATGATTCTTGAAATGACTGTTAAATTAACAGTAAAATGTAGAAGTATCATAATTAAATTAGATATTAAACGAAAAAAACGATAAAAATGAAGATTATTGATAGTAATCTACAATTTAAAAAACAATAGCAACGACCAGGATTTGAACCCGTGACAAAATTAAATTTCAATATGAGTCCAGCCTATTATTAAGAAATGTTTATTTTACTAGATTTCAAGGTAAGAGTGTGAATTGAAACCACATTAAATATTTATAATTTATTATTATTATTTTAGAATCTTGTGTTTGACTTATAATCCCTTATTTATTTTATGAAAATAATTACAGTATATATCACAGTTGTTCTGTAATGGGTTTTAATGTCGGATTATGTTCATAGTTTTCAACGTCAGAGAACTTCCCTCTATTGCGGGAAATTTCCCTCTGCGAGGGAAATAACAGGGAATTTGGAAATAATCTCTAAAGATATGCGACAATCTTGATATCCATAGCTGTACTGGTTACCATTTTTATGTACGCGAAAAACTTGTAGCTTTGTACACGAACAAGAATTAAATAAACTATTAACTAAAACAAGAATATGCAAATTGTATTTTTACGGGGAAAATATTACATAGATCACTTTATTAAGGTGTTAATTTACGCTTTTTTTTCTATTGAAAGAGAAGTAGAATACGCTTTTGAGTCATCATAAAAATTCAGTTATTATATTTTAATTATGTTTAATTCGTTATGAAGAAAACAGAAAGAATAAATTTGAATGTAATTTAAAGGAATTAAAGCAACTAGACGTCTTTGTAAATACATTTGAAATGTGAAGATAGACAGAATTATTGTCGAATGCATGAATTCCTCAACTGGGAAGGTGCTCTTAAGAATAACAATAACAATGCGTCATGACAGCGAAGGCGATGACTTTATCAGGAGATTACTTTGGTTGCATGACGAAATCGATCATTGTATACGTGAATCTAAAAGGCAGACAGTGTTTATGGAAAGTTTCCGAAGGCAACGTTTGCCCAGGTTTGGTGAGATGATTCACTCTGGTTTTGACTGTCGATTGAGTAAAGTCGACTACGGGTCTCGCGCCTATGACGTTGACGTATAAGTTACCGGTATATTTCGTTTTCATCGGATGTTATTGAGTGCTACAGGACCGGCTTCTCTGTGAGTCAGAAGAACTATTTATTGCTCTTAAAGAGGTCTTGCATTTACCAAGTACATTCTTCGTTATGACGATAGTCAATATTAGTAATTTTGGTTACGTAGAATAGCGAAATAGCTTCATACAAATTTATGAGTCGTCGTCCTTTTTATTTAAGATCATCAATATCTTGTTTGCAACACTATCTGACATATGACATGATTGCCTTTCCGAGCAATCATACGCCCTCATTTACCAGCACTACTGCGATCATGTCTATGGTGGATAGGCTCGAATTTCAATCAAAATGAGCGCAGTTACTGTATTAGCTTACGACTGCGACAACGACCTACGTTTTGCTGATTTACGACTTAAAAACTTAACCTAAATTGTAAAGTCGTGAAAGAGAGAATTGATGCAAATAATGACCTATTTTTTAATTGATGTACATACAATTTACAACGTTTGTAAAAGTTTTACAGGCTTTGAAGAATTTGTTTCGAAGCAGAATAAAACCAATGAAATTTATAGTTGAAAACCCAATATAGTTTACTTACCACTGCTAACGAAGTAAAGTTGCAATTCTTGGTGGACATGTTGTTTTTGCTTAATTTTTTTGTGTAGCTACGTTGTAATATTTGTTTAAAGTGTTGTTGTTTCTAGCCTGACCCAAGTACCGGCTGTCGCTCTGCACGAGGGTGTTGTAATGACAGATGAGTAGTGTAGTTTAAAACTCTCGGAGCCCTTTCCACCAAAATTTGAACAGCTGTGCTCCATAAATTTGAATTTTGATACGTTCCCAGGGCCTTACTGGCCCCGGAAATCACCTCGGGGTCATGCTCCACCCCTACCCTTGCTTTACACCTCACCCCCGTTTTCAGAACATCGTGAGAAAAGTTTTGGTGGCATGAGAAGGAAATAATATTTCAATTAAAAAAAGTACATACGATATGACTCAACAATCTTCGATAACAAGAAAAAGCAATGAAATATCAATGGATAAGTAAAAGATATTTAAAAATCCAACTTATTACAGATAGAATATTGACGGAATTAACCACTTGTGTCAAGGCATCCCATAATGGGGCTTGAACTAATGTATCGGCGTTGTGAAATCTACATACAACACTCAATGTTTCGTTTAGAAATGACGATGTTGTGTCACTGACCGGCAGTGGAAAAATAGATTCATTTAATTTTGAAGAGTATTTATTTATTTTTTTAAAAAAATCATAGCTTAAAACGTATTAATCTTTACACATAAATATTGTAATTAGTAAGACAACAAACCAGCCTTTAACTAATTGCTTAAATATTATTTTCTAAAACGGGTCCTTAATTGTTGAGGAGAAAGACGAAAGCTGTTTAATGTGGTGATGTCTGCTCTAGACAGCTGGAGAAAATGGTTTGTTTTGACTGTTTGTGGGATGACGAGCATACGGTCTGTGGTTATGTAATGTGAGGAGACACTTTTTCACGGGGGGCGATCATCACAGTTGATGGATGCAGAGCGTGGCGCACGGGAAAGGCAAAGCCGGAAACACTTTTTTTTTTTTGAAGATGCAGATGTTATGCTGCGAGGGGATCTCTACGAAGAAAGACTTGGTGGGAAATATTTAGTAATATGGGTTAACTTATAGGTGACAATATCCTCTAAATAAATGTGGTAAAAGTCTGGAAAAAAAAATACATGAAGGGGAAAAGCTTGCTTCTTCCGCGTACGTCGGTCTGAGAACGGAAATATTAACGTTATGACAAAGGAAAAGGTTCTGTCTACCAGAGATTTCGTGGGAAAGCTTACACATCTGCTATATTTTAATCAGCAAGATATACATTCCATGTGCAAGGTTAATAGTTCATTGGTAGAGGATAGGGCCATGAGAAAGGTTTCAATTTCTTATGTGAACGGAAGTTATGACGGTGCTACACCAGATATTGTGATGAAACATCTGACGGTCTCGCCATATAGGGTAAAAAAGGAGGTGAAATGAATCATGTGAACCAGTCCAATAATCGTATCGCTAAATAACAACTGACATTTTCCCAGGATGGGAACCGGAAGTTGTAGGGAGGAGACGCAGGACAAACTTATATATACAACTGTTAAACACATTGGAATACAATTTTCATTTGTGTCTCCTTGTTGAAAGTACATTATTATCATTCTAGGTGCTTTTGAGAGAGAAGACGCATATCGAGGTAGGTGTATTAGAATTATACGTAACATTATATACTTTTGTTTTGTGTATAAAGAGAATACTATCATTTTATATTGCAAAGTAATTGAACTTTAGTGTGGTCTTACAATTTTATCGAGAAAGTCTTGGTGAAGCAGTGAACAGCTACTGGCTTTGACCCCCGCGAGTGACCATTTCGACGATGTATTTTTCAGGCTTTTTTCTGTTACACCTGATAAATACCATAATGATACTTAAAAACTTATCTCCCTAATCGTTGATTTTAGTTATATCAGGCAAATAGGGGAATGGTATCTTGAATTTGATCCGTGGCCGACTTTTTTAAAAAATGTTTTAGCAATCAAAGTCTGAGACGTCTAAGTTCCATAAATAAAATAAAATTTTGTATACTTGTTGTTTGATTATTTCGAGATATGCATATGTTGTGAACAAACAAACTCAGAATGTAGTCTTTGCCCTAGCTCAGTTACTTAGTAATTGACAAGTCGTACAAACAATTCTTGACTGTGACTTTACCGGGATTTTTAGTCATATAAAATAAATAACACGACCTATGGTTTTGAATATTCCACACAAAACAAATAGCGGCCGTGGCTCAGTAGTTTTAAAATATAATAAAAATGGTATCGCGGGCTGTCAGTTTAATCGAAATTGTCTTAGCTATAGAAATGAAATAGCGAAATACGAGGTGTAATTACTTTGCAAATAGTTGTGGAGGCGACCGTAGCTCTGTTGCTTTGTTTTCGAAAGTTTTTTTTTGGAATGAATGTAATTTATACATAACAAATAATATAGCGTTACACAAATGCAAACGGGTGCAGTTCAGTTTGAAATATATAGAGTTGTGACGGAAGAGATTCCATGTTGTTGCTTTTTTGTTGTATATTCAAAACAAAAGATATCATCACATTGGCCCTGGAAAAACAAACTTGATCGTGGCTTCGTGTATAGAACGCCTGTTTTACTTTAGGAATTTTGAGATGAAGACCGCATATTATATTCTGATTTAACATTATATTGCATTCAAGGTTAGCCTGAGCCTAAGTTGCCTAAAGGACAGAAAAAAAAACTTTATTTTTATATGGCCCAGTCTAGTAACTTTGGACTTCGGCCCATTACAATTTGCCTTTAGTTGTTAAGTGTTAAAATGTACACCCAGGCCCCCCGGCCGGGACTCGAACCCGGGACCATCGAGCCGATGGTCCATCGTCGCAGACCACTTAGTCACCCCGGTCGGCGTTGTTTAAAGGACATGATTGTAAACTGCATTGCATACAAACTTTTGCTAAACAGTTCCGTGAAAGACTGAAACAATGAATTGTATATTAAGACGGTACTAAACAGGGATGGACACAGAGTGCCCCCTCCCCTTTTTTTTTGTTTTGGCCATAATATTAAAGAGGAAATTGTCAAGAATTCAGAGTAACTCTCTATAACACGCAGCTCATTGGAAAGTAGATATAAAACCATATTTTTATGTTTGCAAGTAAAACCGGCCAGGGGCGGATTGGTCCATTTAGGGTGCCCCCCTCTTCCCAGGGCCCTTTTAAAACTCGGCTTGTATATGTATAGAAAGCAAATATCTCTAACAAAAGTAAATGCAAACAGAGTATGAAAACTTTGACGATCAGGGGCGGATTGGTCCATTTAGGGTGCCCCCCTCTCTTGCACGGGGGCTCTTTTAAACCTCGGCTTGTATATGTATAGAAAGCAAATATCTCTAACAAAAGTGAATGCAGACAGTGTATGAAAACTCAGGCGATCAGGGGTGGATTGGTCCATTCAGGTGCCCCCCTCTTCCCAGGGCCCCTTTAAAACTCTGTTTATATATGTATATAGACTAAATTAATGATTACATTGGAAAATAATAATATCCTATTGTGATATTATGCTATTCAGAGAGATACCGCTGAATACTGATATTTAAAGACCTGGAAAGTAGAATGGTGGTCTTTGAAATTCACTGACAAATGGATTCTTCTATAGAAACTCAGTCAATGCAGAGATGGTTTTGCAATACAACCAGAAGACTAGTTCAACATTTACTTTTAACTATATGAGTTGAAACATTATTATTATGGAGTTAGGTTTGTGTCTCTTCATAATCGTGAAAGAGTTCTAAATAATGATTGGCGCTTCCAAATGGTAAGATTATATTAATGATATGAAGAAGGCTAGCAAATACAAATTAATTATATTTAGCATTACATATGGTATCTGAACATAATAATAATAATAAAGGTCTGGATCTTGAATTTCATGAATGTCGGGGAGGGATATGGAATTTGAAACATTTCATTACTCTTTTCATCGTCTAAGCCCGTGTAAGACTTTAGATCTAACGCCAAGACATGGAGCAGGATTAAGAGTTTGACTTTTAACTAATGGTAGAAAAATGAAGGGAGGGGATAGGGAACACAAAATAACAATATTGGAGTAGTGTATATCAATGCCTAGGCCTTGCTAAGACATCACATGGCGTCAAGGCGCGGGAAAAGATTAAGATTTTGAGTCTTCATGAAGGATATGAAAATGTTGGGAAGGGATAGGAAATACAAAATAACATTATTCGAGTACTCTATCTTGATGCTAAAGCTTACATACGACTTCAAATATGGCGCCAAGGGGTGGAAAAGGGTTAAGATTTTCACTTTTAATGAATGATATGAAAATGCTGGGAAGGGATAGGAAATACAAAATAACGTTATTCGAGTACTCTATCTTGATGGTAAAGCTCACATAGGACTTCAAATATGGCGTCAAGGGGTGGAAATGGGTTAAGATTTCAAGTCTTAACTAATGATATGAAAATGTTGGGAAGGGATAGGGAATACAAAATAACAAGATTCGAGTACTTTATCTTGATGCTAAAGCTTACATACGACTTCAAATATGGCGTCAAGGGGTGGAAATGGGTTAAGATTTTCACTTTTAATGAATGATATGAAAATGTTGGGAAGGGATAGGAAATACAAAATAACATTATTCGAGTACTCTATCTTGATGGTCAAGCTCACATAGGACTTCAAATATGGCGTCAAAACGTGGAAAAGGGTTAAGATTTTGAGTTTAAACTAAGAGTAGAAAAAATGTCCGGAAGGGATAGGGAATACAAAATATGATTTATTTAGTAGAGTATTTCGATACCACAAGGCGTTGGGGAGCCTCTGGGTTTTATGAGAAGTGAAAATATCAAGTTTTTAGACATACAACATATTTTCAGAGAAACACAAATCGAGGCGTTGTACACCCTTCTTTCTCCCGTCTCCCATTTGAAAACCTTGGCAGTATGGAAGGCAAGCATGCTTATAGCCGTCTTCATGCGTTTTAAAAATATGAAAAGACTTACCGAGTTGCCTCTTTTGCACTGACTGACTAAAAACAAAAGCGAATCCCAATTGGAAGGAGCTGCGCATGCGCATTGTGACATCATGGCTAAAGGGAGTTTATAGCAGATACAAGTGTGTTGAGCTTAATGGTCATGTGGTTTTCTTAGAGATGATGGAGAGAGGGTGACTGTCGCCTCTTATTTCCGGTGCTGCGCTTAATGGCCATATGGTCTTAGAGGAGATGGAATGAGGCTGTCTGTCGTCTCTTTCATTTCCGGTGCCCGTGAAGCGGATACACATGTGCTGAGCTTATTAACCATATGGTTTTGTTAGAGAAGTTGAAGAGAAGGTGACTGTTGCCTCTTATTTCCGGTGCGGCGCTTAATGGCCATATGGTTGCCATATGGTCTTAGAGGGGATGGAGGGAGGCTGTCTGTCGTCTCTTTCATTTCCGGTGCATGGGAAGTGGATACACGTGTGCTGCGCTTAATGACCATATGGTTTTCTTAGAGAAGTTGGAGAGAGGGGGAAGGATGACTGTCGCGTCTTTTATTTCCGGTATATGCAAGGAGGACTGCATTCTGAGTTTGTCTGTTGAGTAGACTAGACGTTAATTTGCTGCTCCCTGATATTAACTTTTTGTCTCCTATATTTCCAGATTTGGAATTAATATTCGTTGATTACAATATTTTTATTATTGGATATCCTTGAAAATAAGGAAAAGCAAAGTAAGTTGAATTATATTCGTGTCATGTTAATTTACAGTTTTGACTTAAAGCTTGTAAATACATATGTTTGATTTTTAGACCTTGAACACATTCTATCTGGCTAATGAAAATTCTTAAAAGCACAAGAACAGCATTTTACAGTTTTGATTTAACTTTTGCAATTACGTTTGATAATTTTAGACCATGAAGAGAATCTAACTAATGAAAATTCTTAAAACAAAGAGAAC
>JAGDQP010041731.1:4568-16794 GCA_022664845.1 Lepisma saccharinum | reverse complement strand
GCGTATTTACGTATACAACCAAAGGGTCACATAGAGGACGTATATGTCTTGTGAATAGTAAAATAACACTACGGCGAGGAGTTACCGGGCTGAGAACCTGTCTCCTGGCGAAGGCAAAATAGGAACGTTAATGCGTTGTTCCCCACTGAAAGAAAATCATGTTGATTTTTTTAAATATATGTATGATTAAGAAACAGCTTAACAATGTACTGTATTTCGTCACAGTGAAACTTCACATAAAATGTTTATCTTTTGAACATAAAAGACGCAATAAAAAAATGTTACAAATGTAAAAAGATGCAAAAAGCAGCATTTATTTATAAGTTATAAGAAAGAAAAGTAAGGTACTTATGCATGAAAAAGAGTAGAAAAATGAGATTCGAACCCGCTACCTTCCGGCCAGCTATCATACGACTTATCCGCTCAGCCAGTTGGCCAAGTGTGAGAGTACGCCTTCGAAATGGTTTCTTTCGACTCCTCAGACTTGAGAACAACATACAAAGATTTCTTACACATGTCTTTACTTACTCCTGAGGTCTTCTGGTATGTTTTTATCACTCAAGAAACTTTTCACGTTATCTGTTGTCATTTCTAACTAAACGCAAAGCTATAAATTTCACACTATGGTTTCGTGTTTCGGTAACCTTCGCGGTTACAAATAGCGGAGTCATCATGCATTGTGAATTACTCTAAAAAGATTAGAAATTTCTCTTTCAATTTGAAAAGTAAAGTACATCCATAAAACATCGAAATTCCATCTAGGCGGTTCACATTTTCTATCCTAAGTGATAGTGTTTTGTTGAAAACCACTCTTTTTGAATAAAAATTCCTCTCTGAAAGAGTGATCCCAGTGATTCTACAATTTTGTCTTCCTAATTCGTTTACTAAACTTTAATTTACTAACAAGGAGACCGTCAATGAGAGCATATCGAAATGAACTGTGAAATTTAGCTAGGAGAATCTACATTCCATAGAAAGGTGTTATACAAAAAAAAATAGCTTCCCATATTAACTGCAAAGTTCCGAAATATGGGGCTGGAATATTGATCGAAGTGTAAAAAAAGTGTATTTTTTTTATGATTTAATCAACAGAAGTCACTTCTGCTTCACTTTCGTCCTGGAATGAATTACTGTCGAGTTGTAGCGTCACCTCGCACATCGTAGCCCCGCCAGAGACGTATTTAGGAGATCTGAAGCCCACCAAATTCATGTTTTTCTTGTAAAATAGGCAAAATTATATGGGTTTTACACAAATAAATCTGAATTTGGGGGATCGGTAGTGTTTCATTCCAGAGCAAAAGTGAAACAGAAGTGACTTCTGTTGATTGAATCATAAAAAATATTTTTTTGTATATTTCGACTAATATTGCAGTCCCTCGGTTCCTTGCAGTTAACATGGGCAGTTATTTTTTGTACATTGCCTCTCCATAGGACGTAGATTCTTCTAGCAAAATTTCAGGGTAGGTTTCGATATGCTGTCATTGACGGATTGTTAGATTGACTAATCTTTCACTAATTTTAGGTCCAAACTTTCGTTGTTATTCCGAGAAAGATGGGGAGAAATTTTCACTGCTCTAGCTCGCAGCAAAAGCAAGCTCTTTAATTGTTGCTTTGAATTTCTATCTCACTCTCAAATTATAATCTTAAAATATCTTTACTTTTTTAACAAATTTTCCATATTTTCAAAAAAAAGTATTTCATAAGTTTTCGAAAAGAAAAGTAATTTTTAGAAATATTCTTGCGAGCATTTTCGTTGCGTGACTATACCAATGTAAATAAAACAACAGGAAGATGCTTTCAAAGCATTTTTAAAATATATGTGACGTTTAAAAATCAATCATGTGTCTATTAAAAAGTATTATTTTAAAATATTTACTTAGTCAGGCACTATATTTCCAAAATATACATTAAAACATTTCCAAATATTCTTAGAACGCCTTTGATGTATGAATTATGCTTGAAAATATAACCTATTATGATTCAGAAATGATTTTAAAATGCATGCGTGAAGAACATAGTGGATATTTCTATATTAATTTGAAAATGTTTTCTTGTGTTTGTGGTTTCCCTGAGGTAAATGAAGACATAGAAAGTTCTGTCATTAAAGTATGATATATGCTTAAAGTTGAAGAAATATTCTGAGATATTTCTATTCTCGAACAACTAACTTTCACTTCCAACGTTTGCATCCAAAATACGTAGAGAAGAAATCAAGAGGCAGGAAAGCAAAAATACTTATTTTATTTAAAAGGTACTTTGGGGTGTTAGGATGTGTTTATATATAGATATGAAATGTACAGGCAGATTAATAAAAAATATCTGGTAGATAATTTTGTAAATCCAAATTGTTCAACACTTGGGCTGAGATACTGAAACAAATTTGGTAGGAACCTGAATCAGTGAAATCATCATCATGTTCAGCCATTTTATATTCACTGCTGGATGAAGGCTTCCACATATCCCGGTTTGCTGCTATCCTCATCCATGTAGTCTTAAACACGCTTGATTTCATCTACCCATCTTTTATTTGGACGTCGTCTCGGTCGTTTCTTTTCTCTGAGAATCCAATGTAGTACATTCGTCGTCCATCTTCCATCTGTTCGTCTAGCTATGTGACCGGCCCATCTCTACTTCATTTTCTTCGCAGTCTTGATCATATCTTCTAAGTTTGTTTGTGCGCGAATCCATTCATTTGTCTTCCTGTCCTTCCTGGTTATTCCTAGCATAATCTTGCCTTACTTTTCTAACCTATGGTAATGAATTAGTAAAATGTCTAAAAATGCAAAAAACACAAAAAAGATATTTCTACGCAGAAAGAAAGGAAATGTAAAGTTCTTAAAAATATGGAAAAATTATGGATAATATTTGTAGTTGTCGAGTATCAAATCAGGGCCACCCTGCTAGAAGCGGTGGTGTGCGTTTTTCGACCGTGTGTTTTGCGACTCGTGCGTTTTGCGGCTCCGAATACAGATTCATAGTGAACAGCATCTATTAACACTAATAATTAGATTGATAATTTGTTGTTTTAAAATACATGTCAGAAGCATGTTGCATACTTCTGGTTTAGGTCAAATTAAGTACGTTTACCAGTTTCATTTTGCCTTCAAGTACTACATACAGTTTGAAAGGCAAGGGAGTTTGTTTTGGATAAATGTATCCCCTGTGTGCTATCTATGCACGCGTCGTGAACTGCAGATGAGGGATGTGGAGCAGGGCTGAAACAGATCAATGAGATCAAGTTTTGGACCGGATCTAGACTTCAGACCCGGTCTTCCCCGGTGACCAGATTTAGACCCAGTAATCCGGAGCACGAAACAGAGTTTTAAATTATTCCCTTGTGTTTGAACAGTGTTTCTGTCAGGGATGACCAGGACCGAACACGCTACCCATGGAGCACAAAAAATACGACGCTAAAATTCGAGGTTAATTATGTTTGCCAGGCCGGGTCAAGTTTCGGACCGAGTCGCCGGGCCACTTTTTTGGTTACACGTTTTCAGCTCTGATGTGGAGGTAGTGACATATTCCCGACCAATGGTGTGAAGTGAGGTGGAGAGGTTAGTCCAAGCGTAATCCTTTGGTTTGCTGTCTAATCATTTACAAGACTAAGCCCCATTTACAAGTGACATAGTGACTTTTACTTCCTTTTTTACGAGGTTTTTTTTTTAGTTGTTTG
This sequence comes from Lepisma saccharinum, assembly GCA_022664845.1. NCBI lineage: Eukaryota > Metazoa > Arthropoda > Insecta > Zygentoma > Lepismatidae > Lepisma > Lepisma saccharinum. Next base: position 13,121 of record JAGDQP010041731.1, on the reverse strand, counting down.
TCGCCCCTAAACGTTCCGCCCGGGGCGGTTGCCCCCTTTTACCCCTTCTTCTAGATCCGACATTGCAAGGAACTACCAAAAACAAACCACTTCACGTTGGATGCCTTACAATTGCTTTACTCAAGTGAAGAGAAAGAGAGACTGAGATGATTGGTTACAGACAGTGCAGGGTATATGTTGAAAATGGATGAATGCTTAAAGGCTTTCCATCCTTTCCTGTTGCACGTCATCTCTTTAGCACACGGACACCATCATGTAGCAGAAATCATTCGAGGATTACATCTGCACATAATTCAACGACATAATTTCATCTGCACGAAAAAAAATAGTTTTAACTAAATCAAGATTTTTGTTAGGTTAATGACCAAAAGGGTTGCAGGTAACCTACTGGTTGTTTACCACAGCCCTTTATAGATATGAAAGTACCTAATTCTGTAGGTAAATGGTAACCCATTGAAAACGTTTAACAGAAATCAGGGTAAAAACAACCAATTCGTGGGTAATCAGTTACCTACACGATTGGTACAAGAAGGAATAAACCAACAACACGGTTAATTTAAACAACATGATTGACCCACTGCTCGGTTATGTGAACCGTTTAATGAACAGATAAATTTAACCTTTCGAGAATTAGTTATGTTTTAACCTTGATGAGGGTTAGCTGAATCGAGTCTCGTCTATACGAGATGGCGGTCATTGAACTCGGAAGGGCTTGCACCCACATGGAAGTTTTGTACCAACATTAAAACTTGAAGGTGAAGCTTAGGAGGTAACCTAGCAACCCTAAATTTAGGACTGTATTATTAATATTCTGTTAATGAGAAAGTGTAATAGTGTAAGTGGGGCCCAATCAAATTGCGTTTATCCTTCATCTTAGGGATAGATATTTTGTTTAGATGATGGGAAAGCAACAGCGCCTTAAATTATTTTCAGTTATTTTGGAAAGGGTATGGAGGGGCCATTCAATGCTTCACAAGTTCATTGAGGGGACAATATTTGACACAACTTAAAGTCTTAAGAAATACATGTAATTTCTGGGAGCCCTAATAGAAGACTTTTACTGAAATGGGCCCAGATCACATTTTCGTTTCATTTAACAGATGTATTTATTTATATTTATTGGTGATGTGGTGAACACATGCCATGCTTTATTTATACATTCATGGTCGTATCGTATAATATGGAGTAAGAAAGTTAAACCTTCAAGTGGACCCATTCGAACGGCAGGAAGCTTAAACGGGGGCGGTTACCCCCCTGCCCCCACAACTTACAACATTGGTAAGGATGAAAACCAAGTTTTTTTATTTTGTTTTTTTTTATTTAGTGTTGAAAAAATCAGAAATTTGATGAGAAAATATACCAATGAAGGAGGATTTCCAATGGTTAAGGGGTGAAATTCCAGACATTAATTTCGTTAATTATTATAGTATCCCTATCTATGTGTACATATTTTATGAGGGTTGCTTATTGGTTACCACAGGGAATACTACTTTGACATTTTTCTGAATAACGAAAGATCATTGTTGTCTAGTTTTGATGTCCTCCTATTACGGATAATTTAATCATGAATTATGTACCCTTCTAATTATAAATTACATATCTTAATATCAAAACAAGTCCAAAACAGTGGAAAGGAAGGTGGTTCGGGCCTTCTCTAAATTTTCTGTAGCCTTTCTTACCTTTAAATCTTTGTGTATACTACCGGTATTACATACATCGATTTGTTAAAGATGTTGCTCCCCCCCCCCCCCCCCCCCTTACACCTTTGGTTATCTGTGGACCTGTCTCTAAACGAACATCCACAATGCTGTCCCTGGCACTCTCGTCATTGCTGGCTCCCACAATCAGATGTACTCTCTCCACTCACTCGTAAATCTGGATCTGTATTTTTATTTATTAATTTAATGGATCAGATCGCTGCTATTAACAACTACGATAATCTTAAAAAAATATAAATAATTTCAAATAAAACACCAAGCAAAATTAGTTTTGTTTCTATAACAAAAGTAGCATAAATTTGTGTAATATATTGACATTATATTATTTCTCATGTAATTGATTATTCCACTTGCCTCCTAGTACATTTTGTGTTGTTAACACGCTCACATCTTTTTGTCATTAGATGCGTTACCTTTATATGACTCCAATATAAATTGCACATACAGTGGAAACGAATAAAAATGTATTTACTTGATTATGTATGACAACAAATTTGTGCGTCTGAAACACAGAGGGGAAGAGGGAATAAAGGAGAAAAACAGAAAACATTGGGTCTTTAATTTTTCTTTGTTTAAGCCCACCTGCATCGTCTTTATCTTAGCTTTTTCAATACTGTTTCCAGGTAGTGTAAATGGAATACCTTATAGGCTTTACGCCTTTACCCTCTGTTGTCCAGTGACTGGTAATTCCGCTACCTGATGGTGAGAATTTGACGTGCAAAATTGTGCCGCTAGAAACAGCTTCCGACTGACAGCTTTCGATAAAAGATAACAACTATTTTTTTATGCTATCCAATATAAGACGCTGCCTCCTGTTGAGAAGATGCTACTGACCTTTCAATTTTCTGCTTGAAAGAATATCACTTTTGGCATCTTTACTGCCAATCCAGTACTCATGTTACGGGTCACGGATGACTGACTCAAATCATACAGGTGTCTGTCTTTTGTTGTCAGAATTTGCCCTAATTCTTGTCTGATCACGTGATATATTGGAAGTAAAAACAAATATGCTATATTTTCCTGGAATTTCCTAATACATCGTCTGCACTTCTGTTTTTTGTGACTGGTTGCTCATTTAGCCTACTCATTGCCATTACTTCATTACAATGGACATTTCCGGTAGTATTTTTTATTGCAATAAAAATTCTTCTGGTAAAGTAGACTACGGAAAATATTTTCTTTTCTTTCTGTGATGTATTTATCAAGACTAATAAATCCCTGGTTGGAAACAGTCTCAGTCTTGCGCTTAATCGGACGCCGCCATGTTATGAAGTAATCAATGTCCCGACTGCTTGTCATTAACATAACAGATGGTATTTGATTTGTTAGTATTGTTAAAAATGAATATAGCAAAAATGGATCGAAAGAAATCGTATAAGTGGTGAATAGCGTTTCTGTATGCCTTAACACGTCATTTAGTTCGTTTTATTCATTTAAAATTGATTTTTACTTTAGGAAATTTATATATTTTGGTACCTTCAACACTAATTTATAGCAGCTCCTGTCTCATGATTAAATCGTAAGATATATTCTAATAATGTTCCTTAGAACTCTTGTAATTAAAAAGAATTATCTATTTTTCTGTAAAAAAAAACAATGTGGGCTTTTACATCCGACAATCGTATACTTTTTTTAATGAATGCTAGTGAAGCATTTTTCAAGAACTTAAAAGCATATGAATTAATAGTGGTCGTTACTGCCATCTGTTAACAATTCAACGTACTACTTGTAGCCCGTGAATATATTGAATAGTTTTAACATTTCACTGTAAAAAATAATAGTAAAAGCATGTAAGGAACAAAAATGTAAATTGAGACTATTACATTGAAGTTACTTTTGAATTTCGTGAAGTAAAATAAAACACGGCCTTTGATAGGATTCGAACAGCCTTAGGTAAAAGTATAAAATGTTAAAAGTTGCGTGCGCTAACCAATTGCGCCAAATTGTCAAGACATCAAAATTAACACAAACTAGCGATAAGAAGAGCACTGCAAGTTAAGACTGCCCCCTGTCATTGTTTCGAGCAATTTCTGTTATTAGAAACATGTCTTGGTGTTTTAACTTATTGAAGAATGTTGTGCAGATTCGTTCATTAATTATTCCGTTAAATGATGATGTGAATGTTCTTTCTCTTTCTTGTCTTTTCGTCTTCAAACTTCTGAATAAGGAACGTAACATAGGGAGAAGCATATAGCTACGGAAATAGTATGGATTGATTACGTCAAACCAATCAGAAGATGATTTTCGTTGTATGACGTAGGAGATTGAATTCTCAGTATTTCTTGTTATATTTCTACGTAACGGAAAACCGTAGCTCTGAAATTTCAAAAACATTATATATTATTTAATCTGATGTACACAAACAAGTTGTAAAATATATAAGGACGGGAAAAACGGAAATGTTCATTGTTGTAGATTGTGTGAGAGAAGTTTAGAGACAAAGGAAATAAAACAATATTGAAAAGTCACGGAATTACTACAAGTTGGTTGCATACTTTAAGGCGTAACACTATTAATTTGCACCCTCTAATCCAAGGATCTGCGCACGCCTATGGACAAGTGTAATAAAAAAATCCGTTCCTGTGGTAAATACACTTACGTAATTTACGCTGAAACTGTAAGTGATGGTTTTCACACTTGAAATCAGAGCATCAGATAGGTTTTAGAACATCTAATAATTTTCAAACAACAAAAACCGTCTACACCAGCGTAACCTTAAATTAGCTTATACGAGGAACTCGTTATTTTTTGGCCATCGTTCAGCTACGGACGAAGTAACACTAGAAAACTCAAGTCAATAGCAAAGGGACCAAACTTCAAATTTGTGTTAAGAGAACTTTGTAATCAGTGCCCCCCTTTAAAATATATTTAAAAGATAACGAACAAACGAGAGCACCAATGGTATTTTGGAAATTAACCGAGATAATACTTTAAAATATCTATCAAATTAACTAATCCATAATTTTGGAGATTGTTGTTGAAGAGAAATTTGAAGACCTAGGTTATGACATTTACGGACCTTCAGATATCACGGCCTAAAGAATAATCTTTCAAAATCTGAATCAATTAATTTCATAGAGGCTAATAAATATTAGCTCTTCAAATTATCAATATTTCCTTGATTTGTTTCATATTTCTAAAAGTTGTAAAGAAAAAATTTGAGTACCAAGACCTCTATTATTAAGATCAGGGCTCGCAAAATATTATTTTAGAAGGATGTACGAGTCTTTATTTTACAATTTACTTTTTCGTACTTTTTAAACTTTGTATGTCATCTCGTTAGAAATATTCTGGAAGATATATTAAAAACTAATAATGTTCAGAAATAATAGTACGTTCAAAAAATAAAGTTACATAATGATAAAATAATGTTTGTTATTCGTTTTTTTTTATGTTCTTATAAGTTTGCTTTTGGGTGCTGTCGTATTTAAAATGAAATAAATTCTGCAATAAACCAGCAAATGTGGGAACAGAACCCCAACTAGCACCTTGATGAAAATCATGAGATAAAAATATTCACTAGCTGTAAGAAAATAGAATAGCAGATCGTATAAGACCATTATAGAAGAAAAGAAATTACGAAACGCCTCACTTTCTTGGTAGTCATTTTAAAGGATTGTATTTACTAAATACTTGAAAATAATGTAATGTATAAAATGTCCAAAGAAAACACATTTCTTAGATAAGAAAAAAGCATTTTTATAAAACAAAATCTGTCAAAATAGAAATGAAGAATTAGCTAAAAAAATAGCTTGTATTTTGGAGGAGTGTAATACTGGGGGAGGATCTGAATTGTGCCCCATCATTTCGCTGTAGTCATGGCTAATACATTTGGTAAACATAGTTCACCTGGATTACCAGTTAACATTCGGACTAACTTATATTAATCTGCAGGAAACAATATATCAACACTGTATTGAGACTCACCCTTTAATATAGACTTCTTAACACTAGGGACATTTCCTTTATACCACTACTTAACATCACTTTCCTTCTCTGCCTTGAACTGAAACAATCGTCTTTCCCATTCAGATCCATGATCATTACAGATCCAATAGGAACCTCTGAACACAAAAAGTCCTCTTCTTCACATTTACAATGACCAATAGTCGTGGTTTTTATAAAGTGTAGGAACTGTAAATTCTTCAAATCTGCCCTGATCGCCCCTCTCCCATCCTTAGTTAAACTGACGTGTACCTTTCTTCTAATCGAGCATTTAAGGACGGAATAAACGTGGCTTAACTACGATCGGGTTCGTATCTGACGCAGAGTGCGGGTGAACAAGCAAACATATGATATTACTCGTCACACAAGTGGCCTTTCCGCAACACTTCACCGACTGCACTAAAGTATTTCAGCACAGTAGGGCCGGTTCAAGGAGAAAACTCAGTCTCTGTCACCCTTTCTCTGTGTGATACTAAGGAGTTGATACTCAACTGGCTTTCATGTTGATGACGTACATTAGGCATTGGGTTTAGAATGAAAAGGGGAATAAAGACAATTTAACTCACTCAAATCAGTTGCAGTGGATCGTCATATTGTAATAATATGCAGGTCTTGCTTCCATGTCGTGATCAGATATACGCTGAACACAGTGCTGACAAGACATGAACACAGAATAAGATAAAAACAGATGTTCGTAACGGTTACGTTGCTGTAACAGTAATCTTCATCAGACAAAGGCACTTCTGAGAGGCCTCGAGGTTAGTCACCTATCAATATATACACATACAAGGGATCAGTTTCACTCCCAAGTAAATGTTTACTTTACAACAGCCAATCACAGCACTCGCCAGGTCAATTAAAAATTGCACTAATACATTATCACAAGGATCGTTATAGTGTCGCATCGAACCAATCATTTTTCTTCCTACGAAACACAACCTGAGACTTATGTGAAATACAGGGCATTCGGATACACACAGTTGCTAGAGTTTTATATTTCAAGTCTACACATTACGTGTCTTCTTGAATTTACTAGTCGATATCGAAAGAGAACCTGATCTCCGAATCAAGACGATCAACACTCAAGTGACAGTCTAAAGCCACGCTTCACTTCAGTTAACAAATTTTGTTTTGTAATAAAAAGAAAAGAAAAGGGCTAATGCGACACGGCACAGGACTATCGGCTTCAACTAGGGAAGTTAAAATTAGGCCTTCACCCTTTTCAATCCAACATCAATATTTACTCTATGTAAAGGCATAAGTATATTTAACCCCCCCCCTTGCACGAGAATACCCAAAGGCGGGGGTCGGTTCGACCCAGGAGCTTCTTTGGAACATTGGAAGGCCTCTCCCAATCGCATAGCGGGGTTTTGCACCATAGTAGTTACGCCCCTGACTCCATGTCATCAATGGTTGAGCTAATTCAGGTTTGAAATATGTCAGTTGGTTTGCCGTAATCCTGTATAATTCATAAGATTTTGATGAAGATGTTATTTCTAATTTTAAGAAATATGTAAGATAATTTTAATAATACTAACAGTTCTGATCTTACTGTTCGTTGAAGAAAATTTAAAAAAAATGGTTTTGACATGAGTTCGTAAACAATTTCAAACTGCTTGCTAGTTAACAATCAACTTCAGTTATCATTTACCATAATCTTTAACAATTATCCATAAAGTGAATAATAACAAAAATACCATACCGTACTTCTTATTTTGTTTAATTAATATGGCAAGCGTTTAAAACGTAACTATGGTCTATGGCTGTCAAAAGTCTGGATGATGACGTTGCTCAACGACCTCTCTTCCAGAGAAATAGAATGGTGAAGTTAACAACCAGGACTTCAGTTAAAATACTATCCCACCATTCCCCTTGTGAAACTCAGGAGAACCCTGAAAAACCTCATCAGGGTTGCCGGAAGCAGAGTTGTAACGAAATTACAATGTAATATTAATGATTTTGTTTTTATGATTACACTTAATCATAAAAAAAATTAAATTGTTCATTTCCAAGCCTGGATTTTCATGAATCTAGGAAAACAATTAACAAACAAACCAATACTATATATTTCATTATTGGACTATCAATTCATCCGGTTAAAATAAAGATAATAATCATTTTGGTGCAAATTTATTTTATTGCGTTCAAAAGTGTTTTTTTTTTTACAAATCTTAGTTAAAAGCTATTGAAACCCATCACCATTGATTATTACATGATCATTGATACAAATATAATAATTAAGAAGTACAAACAACATACAATTGATTCAGTGAAAATAAGAACAGTACAAGCTTTACAATAAGCATTTGAGATAACTTCAATCAAAAGTGTGGAAAGTGAAGTACAACGAGTTAAGGCTACGAATAGGGGGATGGGTAACCCAGTTCCTGTAAAATGGATGCATCCTCAACTGTTACATCTTATACCTCTTAAGATGCACCTTATACGTTCAATTATAAGATCAGTACCGCGACCAGCAATAATAATGGCGCTAATGACTCTCCCATATCAAAATATAGGACTCTGGGTAATGTTCTTATAATAATTGACCTTATACGATTAGCAACAACTGAGGGGCATTTTCACAAAACTGATTTTTTTTTTTACGGTTTTTGGGGTCACGAGAAACGAATGGGGTTATGAGCATTGAGTTAACCTAGATAAAACCATTAGTAAGTAAATGTTGAAATTTGAGATTTCATAGCGCGTATAGCGAGTTTATAAAAGGAATCAGCTGTCCTAAAAATAAAACGCGTTTTTGTGGATACCGAGTTTTGTTTGTGGAAACGTCCCTCAATTACGACTTGTGAGTACTGACATCATTACCAGTACATGATGTATAAGATTCTCCTATAACAATAAGATTATTACAAGTAAATATTCAACACAA
>JAGDQP010041730.1:0-16795 GCA_022664845.1 Lepisma saccharinum | reverse complement strand
CTGAAAGTGAAGTAAACTATTACGAGTTTTAATATAAAAACAAAAAACAAAACAGAAGTAAATACTGTATGCAAACAAATATATACCAGTTAGTTAATTATCATAACGTATATGCTTGTAATTCAATAATACAATTCTGAGTGTTTCCTTGATTTAACTGTCGTGATGTGATCCGTATTGACATTCCAGAAACTTATCAACCCTATTCCCGAATTTGAGGTGGAAAGACTGCATTCGAAGCGAGCGATTACCGAGATTAAATGACTGGTTTTAACTGTATGAAGTTTCAAACTGTTGAGTCCATACCTTCAATGTGAAGTGAAGTTTGGGCGTGATGATTGAACGTAAGTTTTATGATAGGACACAACTCTCGCATCCCTAGGTGTTGAGTGAAGTTACACAGAAAATGGAGATGTTTCATGAATTGAGCCCTGGATGTCGTGAAGAGTTGTGTTATTTTTCTTAATTACAGTAGATGAGAAAAGATGGTTGGTTGCCATCTGCTGTCCGATGAAACTTGAATCACTTGATGTTATTCCATATTGTGAAGTTGAATTTCTGAATTATATCAATTTAAATTTCTAGTGGTTTCTGGCGAATTGTTGATGGTTTTCTGACTAGAATTCAGTGGACCAGTCTTATTTAGTACCATGGTGGAAGATGCTGATGATAATTTCAATAAATGTCATAATTGAAGACCTGAATTAAAGAACATCCCAAGTCCACCGGAGTATATATTTCAGGAGGAACGAAAAAAAGTACAAGGTATGTTATCCGATTCAGTAGAAATTATTTCGTGTGAAAAGAGGGTTGCTATTGTGGGATTAAGATGTAATATTTATGCAAGTGGATAGCCTTTGGAACATAGATACGGTTAACAGAAAAAAATGAAAATACGAGAAAAGTGGACTTGGGATGTTTTTGAATTCAGGTCTTCAATTACAGTTGAAGTGTCCTGCGCTGTTTGCAACTTAGTAAAGTCTCTTAGTTTTGTCCATGGTATCTTCCAAATTGAGTCCCTGAATAAGTGTCAGGGATTTTTGAATTGTAGAAAGAAAGTTTGTATTTTCCGATGTGTCCTTGAGTTGGTCCTTATTAGCGATGCCGGCATATGTCTTAATTGTAGGCTGTGAAGCTGAACTTTGGGTGTAGAGCCCTGCTGGATGATGTTGTTAGCTTGTGCAAGGTTTTGTTTATTGGTAGTGATAATGGTAGAAGCTCGGCTGGCTTTGTATTTCTGAAATGTTTGGCATCCTTTACAGTTGGCGGGATTCTCTTTGGTGACCAGAAAGAGTGGAAGATTGGTACTTTGTTGCGTGGTTTTGTCACGACCATACATTTGTTTGACAAATATCACTGGGAAGTTCATATCCAATAGGTGTTGGTGAATGTCTTCAATAGAAGTATTATGTGGCAGTTTGCGAATAACTATTTTATGCGGCGGTCCTTTTAGGGACATTGGTGGCGAACTACACGTTTGATTGTAAACAGTAAGTCCTGATTATTTCAAAGTTAGCCTGTGAATCTAGCTGGAAACAAATGTGATCCTTTCCATGATGTATTTGAGTTTGTATTGAACAAGTAGCTGACAAAGTTCGTACAAACCTATAATTATTGGTGATCCCGTAAATATAAATTGTAAGGAGGTTTGACTTGCATTTCTTCTGGCTATTGGAAGTAGCAGTTTCAGAGGCTGCAGGATCTAAACTTTGGTATCTATTGTTAGTTCATATTACGGGTATGTGATTGTTGGATTTTGGTTTAATAGGATTTTTAGGAAGCTGGTACCCATTAGTGTGCATAGAGTGATTCTCTTGGTCAGGAATTGACATTTTGGTTGAATTATCAAGTTCCTTAGTGGAAAGGGAGTTCTGACTGAATATTACAACACTCTCCACCTGAGCAGTTCTCTTGACTGGTGTGGGCACAGCACAGTTATTAACATGAGTTCCTTACTTACGTTTATTATTTGGCATCGTCAAGGGCGGAGGAAGACTTGTTCTGTTCTTTAGGACGATGACTCAATGTCTAGAGTAAATTGGAAGGTGATAATTTATATTCAATTTGCCCTGTAATAGCCTAAGCTAAATATCATCGATTGAAACACAAGATTGGAGCCAACGAACACAGCGTCCGGTAGCAACAATGTCCCAACATTGTGTGCTACGGTAAAAAAAAACACCTGTATCGGTTCTAACGACTACATAATTTACCTGGTAAACCATGCATGCGATGAAGGGTGAAAAACACCAGATAAAAGTCTGTATTTGATTTTTATTTAATTTATTATGCATTCAATTTGGCAACTGTTGTTTTACATGCAATTCGCTCGTCACACATTCACACACATATACAGAGCCTAGCTCGTGCGCGTAACTTATTCGGAGTCCATTTCTATCAAAATGTCTAGGTTCTGAAGCTCGCCAGCTTGTTTAAGACAATAGTAACTCTTCAATCACCGCAGAAGTGATGTGCAATTGCTATTGGGTACTTTCTTTTCATTAACAATTCGGCTTTCTTTCAGCTAGAAATATAATTTACCGATCTCAAGATGGTTGTATCCATACATACAAATAAAATAATTATTAATATATCTCATATTACCGTGATATAGTTGAATATATCATGGACTTTGCATCAGCTTAAGCCTTCTTCCAGCTATCCTGACAAAGCTGACGCTAGACAAGGCAAACGTCGCCGTTCATACCAAACAGATTTTTCATTATTAGTTTACTTACTCGTCAGCAATATATCAATATCACGTAAGTATGTGGTGTAGGAAAATTTTATTTAGGAACGCACAAACAAACGCTCACTCATTAGTAACTTTCGAGTATACCGTGTTTCTAATTTATACGGTCGACATTATTGTTCGCGTTCCATGAACTACACCAGAAAAATTTTAGTTAACATAAAGTATTTTTCGACTATGTCGTAAAATAACAATTATTATTATAAATCTAATTATTATGGTCAGCACAAATGAACGGAACGATTCGAATTTTTATGACATTTATGTGTCATATATCCATAACAAGGACTTTTAGGGGTCCTAGAGTTGGAATTTGTATCTCTTAAGTTTTGAAGAGTACTCTCATTTCGTACCTTCTTCCCGTTTCTGTTTATACGAAACTGAAAGCAGAGAAACTTGGCAAGTTGGGTTTCCTATCAGCTCTGTCGCGATCGCTTTGCAGTTTCCCCCGTGTAAACAGATGCATTAATTTCTTCGTACGCAACTTATTTTGACAATGTTTCGAGTGTCCTTGATGTGAAGACATCCAAATAATTGTGACATTGCTTTAATTTGAGACACATTTTACAACAATTACGTTTTTAAATGCATTGCTCTCCTTGTGATTACACAAAGCCAAAGTAATGTAATATTTTTTCACGTAAAATTATCGTATAAAAGTCTCTACAAGCATTATGTGCAACTAACATTGGCGTATTGTAATGGAGGTTAAGAATGTTTCTAACTGATAAGAAATTTTAACCTATTTCAGTTTAAATGCTGTGGGCATTCAACGTTGAGAAACTATTTTCCCATTGGTATTATGTCAAGCCAGAGAGGTCAAGTGAGCAATTCTCGCAGTTACATTATTATTTTTCTGAGAAACAGGTTTCAAAAATAATTAATTCACGTTTTGTAAACTAACAGAATACTGTATTCTGCAGTTGATTTATTTTCTTCCACATAACATTTTAGTTTCATTACCTGATCAAACAAACTCTCAATTCAACTTAAAATTCATGCAATTGACTTCAGCATAAGTTTCAAATGAAAATGTTTTAATTCAGAGAGAGAGAGAGAACGATTACCCATTTTATTTGGTAAGTAATGAAATTTTATAAAATGCCAAGCACTCATCTTCAAACTTTATAATGTAACGTCACTAACATCTTGCACGATGCACGATGCACGTTGCCATGTTTAGTATTTTGGTCACTTATGTCACCCTCTGGACTGACTTATATAAACTTACATTTCCGTTATTTTAGTTATATTGCATATATGAAGAATTATCTATTTTTCCGGTTGAACGTTATGTGATGTGTAAGCTTTTGGATACGCAGCGATTGAATATTCAAAAATTTAGGAGAAAATATTTATATTTAATCATGTAACCTTTATACTGTTAGTGTGTGTATACAACGGACATTTAAATTGATACACACAAACAATTATTATATCGTCGGAAGTATTTCGTCATAACAAAGATCAACGAACGCCTCCGAAGATGGGGTATATAAGTCGCAGCAAAGTAAGAACAACATTCCAACAGACAATAACACTAACCCTTTTCGCAGATGACACGTGCATCATCGCACGCATTTGGGAACCGAAACATATACCCAAACACCTCCAAAAACCCCCTTCAGAACCCTGGTTTGCTAAATAGAAAATAAAAATTAATTTTGGTAAGACATTTAGTATATTTCTCAAAAAGACGCAACCAACCAACCACAAACAACACTCCAGGTATTCAATAAAGCCAATGAATGGCAGGAAAAAGCTAAATATACTTTTGATAGAAAACTAATATTCCGACATCACATACAAACTCAAATCGGAAAAGCCTCAGACAAACTAGCTGAGCTCAAATGCCTTCCCAGAAATCAACACATGAGTGACAAAACAAAAACAATCATACATCAGATACTTTCGAATGCTATGCCAGCATGAGGACAGGTTGCCGCTCATCACACAAATAAGTAACAAACATTCCGGAACAAATAGTTAAATTATCAACAAAATGCTCGCGATATAGAGGCTGGGTCCATTACAAGAAAAACTAGACATTCCATTTATGAAAAATCATATCCAATATCTAGCCTAGACATTTTACAATAACACACATTTAAACAAAACAATCTGATCAGCTCTCAAGGTAAATACGAAACCAACATACACTTTAAACACAAAAGACCCAACACCCACCAAGACCTTATCCATCCAAACCCACCAAAACGAAAATAGAACCCCAAACTACATAAATCCTAGGCTAAAATAAGTTGGAAAAAGTTAACTGTGTCTGGTAAGGTAAAGTGTTCTGGCATATGTATGTGTAAATGTGTGATGCCTGGTAAGCAAAAGATTTTTGTGCCGAGTAATATAGAATGTTCTTGTGTGTATGTAAATAATATATATATTTTCTTAAACAATTCGTACTAAAAAGTAAAAATAATAATAATAATTTTGTTTAAATACATGACTAAAAAGAAAAGCATGGGGCGCGCTAATTCAAACATTTATAAAGAGACTGTATATGAGAGAGCGACCCATGCTTTTATTATTCATGCATAAACAAAATTATTTTTTTACTTTTCAGTACGAACTGTTTACGAAAAGTACGCCTTTAAAAAGTTTTTAATTGTTTTCGAGCTATTTTGGTGCTCGGATACATTTTGTCAAGCTAAATGTTTTGTGACCCAGATCCTAAAGTGTTCTACAACTAGTCAAACCCAGGTTAGTTGCAGGCTAGTATTTATTTTAAGATGAAGAAATCCATATTAAAAATATAAAATATGATTTAAAAATGTATGTATATATATATAGAAACATATTAAAGTAAGAATGGAATATTGTACTGCCATCCGATTTATGTGGCTGTGCAAAATGACATCATTTTATGACGTCGGGAAATGAGTTAAATTTACGCTGTAAGATTTGAGGACACCACGAACTTTGTGAACTGAAGAAAAGTCCGTACAACAGAACGTGCGTAGTAGTTATGTATGTAAATAACACCTATAGTCCTCTAGTCTCTTTTCAACATCAGTGCCAGGAAGCCAGTCCAGACTTGCACTATACGCTCTTTTTGTGTGTGAATGTGTGACGAGCGTTTGCATGCTAAAACAACACTTGATTATTTGGATGTGCATATGAAATTGAACCACATCAAATACAGACTTTTATCTGGCGTTTTCCACCCTTCATAACATGCGTGGTTTACTAGGTAAACAAATAAGTAGTTAAAACCAACACAGTATTTTTTACAAAATATACAACATCGCATATTCTGGGTTTCCCCCTCTCATATGAAAACTCTTCTCGTGCTACCCTACCTTCTTGTTTCACCTTCTTTCTTCTCCTATACATAAACCGATCCGCGGTAAATGTCTTCGTAAGATAGAAACTGTAGCATCTATACCTTCGACAGAGGCTATAGTTGCATACTAGCACGCGAAAGTCGCCAGTAGAAGTTGGAGAGCGATCACACTCAGGGCGGTACTATCTGGGGCCTTGATTTGGCAAATTTTCTGTTTCTATAGAATCACTTGATCTTGGGCTTCAGCTCTAACTGTTTCTAGGAAACAAACCAAGACTGTCTTCAGACAGGCGTTTTGGTGTTGTCTTTGTATGATCTTCAGTTAGGTGCTCCAGAATAAATTCATTATTACCTTGATCCTTCTAGTTTCCTTCTTCTTTTTTTTTCAAGCCTGTTCCTTCCTTCTCCTTGTTAGCCTATCTTCAGATAGGTAGTTTAGCATCACCCCACACGCAAGTCCGTCTTCAGATAGCCAGGTTAGAATCTTCTCTTCTCCTTGTTAGCCCGTCTTCAGATGGGTAGGTTAGCATCATCCTATCCGCAAGCCCGTCTTGAGATAGACAAGTCAGCATTACCTTTCCTTTGTTCTATTAATATAATATTTGCCTTTCAGCTCAATGGACTATCCCACGCGAAAGGCCGGAGCAGTAGTACAAATTATACAGGGTGGCGCGTGTTGTATGTGCCAATTTAAATTGCAATGGCAAGGCGGTGAACGCTTCCAGTAATTTGAAATAAAACTATACAGATAGGCATTTAATATAGTGCATAATATGGACAATACAAATATCAGTACACCTTGGAAATAACGTCCTCTAAAAGTCCTCATTCTGCTTAGAGGCACTGTTCGTTGTGATGCGGTAATGCTTCCATGGCACTTTTCAACGAGTCCTGTGGGGATACTTTGTTTATCGCGGCTGATGACAGAGAAAGCTGAGGGTTCAAAAACTCCTCGTGGCTCTCCGCTGTCTAATCCACCTCTGAATGCTGTGTCTCTCTGGAAAAGGTGCTTGGCTATCTTCATTGTTCCTTGCCCACTGAACCTCCGTGACAGAACCTGTTTGAATAAAGACTTTCACCACCGCAATCCTAATCTGTATCAGCCAAACCTCTAGTGTATACTAATTGCCTGACTTCCAACTTTCCACGGATGCAATGTTGCGCATGTGCACGCTTATTCTGACATGGTAACCAACTCAAATTGGTAGATATAATACGCGCCCCCTGTATAAAGTAATTTGGGATAGCTTGGGGACATTACAATAAAACGTTATTTGAATATTGTTTTTATGCTTCCCCAAAACATACAATTCGTTGTACTACAAATAACATTCAATTCATAACGGACTTCATTAAAAGAGCACATAGAATACCTTCTGCTACGTCGAACAGAACAAGGTACTTTTGTGGAGTAAAGGGTGTATATGCCGGAAGCCAAAATTACATAGAAAGAAGCGAGAATTCAATACTTTACGAACTTGAATCGATAAATTTGAACATAATTTATAATGATTGAGTGTTGGATCTTCTAAAAGGAATCCAAATTTGAAGAGAACTTGTGACAATTTGAATTTTTCTGTACAAAATATAGAATTCTTAACGTCTACACAGAAAGAGAATACTTTCGGAAATCGAGAATTTTCATTCAGGAGAATATAATATTATTCATCGTTGAAGTCCTTGATCCAGGGAGTGAGGCGATCCTAAATGCAATGGCTTTTCATCTCTTTGAAAATAAGCTTCTAAATAAGTTTTAAAGGGCAACGTTCTCTCTTTCGTTAATTTTCAAGGACAACTTGCTTTGATTGGTAAACAACGTAGTGCGTTTTTACATTATTTTCTTTAGTCCACAGTGGTCCTGGTGTCATTAAATCTTCGAACGTTAATTGAACTCATTTCCCGACGTCATAGAATGATGAAATTTTGCAGAGCGACATAAGTCCGGTGGCAATACAATATTCCATTGTTATTTTCATATATTTCTATTTCTATATACTTATATATTTTAAAAGCATATTTTTTTAATTCTCAACTTCTTTACCTTAAAATAAATACTAGCCTGCAACTAGTCTGGATTTTCCTGGTTGCAGAAAACTTTAGGATTTGGGTCACACAACATTTAGAATGAAAAGATGTATTCGAACATCGAAATAACTCGAAGAAAAAACTTTTTAAAAACATTCTTTTGTTTATCAATTCGTACTAAAAAGTAAAAAAAAAATCTTGTTTATGCATGACTAAAACGAAAAGAATGGTGCGCGTCATTTCAAGGATGTATAAAGTGATTGTATATGAGAGCACGCCCCATATTTGTTTCTGTTGTCATGCATAAATATTTTTTTACTTTTTTTTAGTACGAATTGATTAAGAAAGAATGTCCTTAAAAAGTTCTTTTATTATTTTTTACTATTTTAATATTGTATTATATATTAAACAAACGGTCGTTAGAACTTCAAACATTAAAACTTCTGACAGTGAAAGTTATTTTTCAACTTTCTAATGTTTTCTGTTCACCAGTTATCATCAATTATCATTCATACAAGAGCGAGAAATTGCGAACTTATAAAAACTTTAAAGGTTTAAAATTAGAAATCTAGAAAAACAATGAAGAAAAAATCTAGAATGTAAGCATTTTAACTAACTCGTGTATACGATAAATGTAACAATTTGTGAAATAAAATTCGTAAAATTGCTTGATATGGAATGGCCCAGCTACACCTTTATTCATTTACGAATATATAAATTCTCATAGTTACTATAGTTTTATATGCAGCTTACGGCACCAATAAAGTTTACTTTAATGCATTTCCCAATGACAATATTTGTCAAGATCTTATGGATCACTTTAACTCAAATAATAAACAATCTTTTTATCAACACTAAAAATGTTTATTTTTCTGCAAAACAATACAAAATACATTGAATAATTAAGGAAAATACTATGAGTACTATGATCCAAACTTTGACACTTTTTCCTTTTTTTGTTGTTGTTGTTACTGATAAATTTCTCGAGAAATTCAAAAATAATTTTTGTAATTTGATCCTTAAAATTACATCTAGAGTAATTTAATCAGAGACGGCCTACTCTGCAAGGACGCCCCCTCGACACTCATGGTACCTTCAATCATGAGTGACAGCGTTGAAGTCATTGTAGTACACATGTATTTGACAACTTCAACATCAGGTGTCTCTACTGAAAGTGAGTTGCTGTGTCACGTGAGAAGGAAACATCGTTCATAAATTTAAAGGAATGTGTAAAATATAACATGAATTTTTTATCTGATCTAAAAGCATAGTTTCTTAATGTTTTGTCAGAAACATAGTACTTCGTTAATATTGGAAAAGAGAAGCACTTTACTAGAATGATTACTAACTGTAGTATTCGATACCACTGCAGTTTCCGGCAGAGGCTGTACAGTGTACAACACATCATGACCAGTGGCGACTTTGAATTGGGATGCATGTTGGGTTAAGATGCCCCTGCCTGTGAAGCATATGATCGAGGTAAGACAGTCCACACTTGGGTCATGGAAATCATTGTAAAACAATATGGCAAGTTACTGTAGCAATTAGATTTAATGTCTGCGCCTCTAGGTTCAACGGATGTGAACGTTTGGGACCCCACAGGAGATGGCATGAAAAGAATATATCTGTGATGCCAGGAAAGAAAAAAAACAAGTCCAGACAACGATCCAAGATTGGAATTAGGAAAGAGGCCGCTCGCAAAAAGAGTTGCAGATTTATGTTGGAAGTGTAATGGAAATTATTATAAATAGATAGAACGAAATATTAATTTCAGTGCAAGAATTGTCAACTGTGAATTCAAGAGGAATGTTTCGAATATATGGTGTTCAGTGGTGGATATAGTGTTTGTATTAGAAACCAATATATTTCACGAATGATAGCATATTGTAGGCTTCATGTGCTGTTTTCAAACAAGGTCATCTCCTCATTATGCCATCTTATGAATTTATTTCTGGGGCAATGTTTAGTTAATACTTTGTTAAGAAAAATATGCTGTGTCAGTTGTGATATATTATAGTTTTTTTTCTGCTCTTTCTAACACAGATAAGCCTAGGTAATTTTATGATCATATTTCTGAAGCAACTTTAGTTAATCCTTTGTTATTTAGAAAGTACACTACAGACTGCCTACTTTGCACACATTAGAATTCGGTTTAATTCTGTCATGAATATACGTGATAACTACAACGTTACCGTCATAAGTTAGAACTGGACTAAGAAAATTAAATAAAAAAGAAGCTTTATCCGAAGTGAAACATAAGATGCGGCATTATTATTTAAGCTGCTATAATATTGACGTGATATCTAACATGTATTTACTAATTACACCTTCACTAATCATAATATCACTGACATGGCTAGGTATCATTAATGTAACAAGAAAAGTACCAACATATAAGTAAAAACATAAATCTTGTTTATCTTAAGCAGACGATGCTTTTTTTCGTTCAATAAGTATAAAAGTAATAATAGCAAAGCCAACAAAGATTCTGTCTTAATAGGATCCGAAATAAGCAACAGACCTTTGCCGTGACGAAGTTGGAATTTTCGCTCATGAAACAAATAACGCTGATCTTTGGCGCAAGTATGTGACACAAACCAGAATTTTCCGAAGTGAATGCATAGATTAAAAGCCATTTGTAGCATTAGCTACCTATATCTACCTTCATGGTGAGTTAATATGCCAAGTGTAATGTGCACAAGGATTTTCCAAGGTTTTCCTTGGCCACACCAGGGTAATAGATCCTACCGACCTGCACTGTAAAAATAGTAGACACAACGTTCATCCAAGAAATGGAGGTAGCTGAGCTCCCTCCACTTTTTGGATTAACCTACATTCAGCCAGTTTTCAGTTGAACGTTATACTTTCCGTAATATTTCAAAATGCGTGTATACATTACATATATATGACTGTTCCAACGTATTTAATTCAATCCGAGCATTTTTTAAAAGTAGAAAAGAATAAAAGGAAATATTTCTTTAAAATAAAAAAAAATAGTTGAAGTAATCGGGTTTCGATCCAGGATCCACAAGCACACTGGTCAGACGCTCTAACCACTTCGCTACGAAGGCAGTTGATGACTCTGGCTTTCCGAGCGAGCTATGGTTTTACTGTGAAGGAGGTTAATTATTAACACGTTTTTGATTTTACTACGAGGAATGTCACGTAAAAAAAAGGAGAGAAACGTTTGCTACAGTGTAAAGATTTATACCCAACTTAATTTCTCGGTCTACCAGTAAACTGTTTGCTGTTCACAGTGTAAAGGCAATGTAAACGCTCAAAATGGCGGGACGTTTAGTGACAAGCAAGTAACGTTACTCCTGTTACTGGATTATAGAATATCCAACTAAGGCTTAAACTTCATCCACAAAAGTACGTAACCTCAGAATTGCTTCTTTAGCTTACAATTCGATTAGAAAATGACCGAGTTTTAAGCTTAAAATAAGTTGAACGTTCACGGACAAATCACTTTAGCCAGTTTCAGCCCATTTTCAGTTAACGTTAAGCTATTATAAAGAAAGTGTTTAACTTTAAAATGGAGTTAATTTTACAAATCTTTCCACTAAAATTCTTACACTATATCCACGTTTAAGGGTAAATACAACAAAACGCTAATTTTCGACTTTTATTTCTCCATAAAGCGGAGTAACTTTCATCTATTTCGTGTTTCCACTTTTTACAGTGTGGGTTTTTTCCACATTCTTGCTTTTGCCTGTTCGAGCAAGAGCGAACGATCCATAATTGCCATAAATACATTTCAATCCGTTAAATTCTTTGCGATTTAAGAATTAACTCTTGTATTCGCTATGTTAGTTTTGTTAGTTTATTACACATGAATTATGATTTCAAATTAACAGAGCTTCACGATTTACGATTTCTAATACAGCATTAATTAAATGGTAAAATATTACATTTTTTTTAAATTAAAATTTATATGGACGTGCACAGTCCACTACTGGTTATATAAGAAAGAATGAACAACAGTCGTATTCTCTAGTTTTGTTTATACGGAAATAATACTAATATGTTCAACAATATGTTGTATGGAAAGTGAGTATGCCCTTCAGTTTGTTTTTAGACTAAAAAAGAAACAATCACATAGGACTGTTTTGCCACGAGTAACTAAGTTTCATCGATATAATTCCACAAGTTGAAAAATGATTGTTATTTGGTTTTCAGCATACGAAATGGCGTGAAACTAGAGCTCAGCTCTGTTCCATGCATCCGAGAAAGGGTTCGCCGAGGACCTTCATATCTCAGGTATTGTCTGAGACTAAATCATAAATTAAAACATCAATTACATAATTCAACATCAATTTATTGTGGAAACAATTTCCCATTAAAATGTAAGTTAATTTTTCATTTAAGGTAAGTGTATCGATTATGGACCGGGTCCCCAATATAGCCCACCCCCCAGATCTCTGCAGCTTTCCGTTGGTGCTACTAAATGTTACTGTAAACTATATCCTCATGGCAAGTTAAAGCATTTTTGCGCGACTCAGTTGTTTGGGAGTGACATGAGCGGCATCAGCTTCAGTTGAAGTGGCATATTGAGCAATAAAATACTTTGCTGTTATTTTAGCAAGGTAAATAATGTTTCATTTCAGTGTCTATTGTTGAAAACCTAATCAGTATAATGCATGGATAATGTAGCTATGTGAGCATACGTGAACATAAAATGTGTGTAATGCAATGCATTGCATTGTGTAACTAGCAGGCGCCAAAAAAGAAAAGAGGCCAGTAGTGCTCAATAAGGCCCACCGTGGCACGCAGGCAAGATGAGCCATATTGGACAAAATGCAGTCATAACTGTTTAAAGTTAAAGAATTGAGTATTTGAAATGTTTGTACTGAACACTCATCATCATAATATTTAGTAATTAAAATGAAGATAATAACAGGTAATAAGGGAGCTATCAGTTTCGTTACAAATAAGAAGAATATTAAAACCAAAACAAAGCAAGTATCATCACGTTTAAAACGACCAGAATTTCAGCAGCTTGCTTTCCAAGTCTTGCGAATCTTGGTTGTGTGACCTTTGTCAGGGTTGCAGACATGCGTCTTTGAGTGTCGTGTAGCAAGTACGTTCATGAAGAGTGTGTTGGAATCACCGCTAAAGATCACGGACCATTTCTTTGTCCCTGATGTGAGACGTGACTTTCTAAATTTCTTCCTTTGTGTTACACTTCTTGTTTATTGATATTTTTCTCTTCTTGTATATTTACTAGTTTTTTCAACAATTTTGGCATTTTGTATTAATACAGTTTTCTTCGTTTTGCAATGTCATATAAATTATGTATGCTTGTAATGTATATCTCTTAGTATGTAGCATATAAGAGTAATCACTATTGCCATACGCTCTTGTTTCCAATATGGCCCACTGGCAACATTTTAGTTTTTGATTTATTACATTTGTGTACGTCATTTCTAGGACGCAGATTATTATTTTTCCATTTGTGTAAATAGTCTTACAACTTGATGGTTCAGTCGTTTCGCACGAATAAATAGTTTTTCTTAGTGAAAAAACTCAACAAAGTTAAGATGGGCTATATTCGGGCCCCCTACCTTATTTTCATATGGTTTCATCACTCTTTCATGTCAACATTTTCTTCTCGCATGTAACATAATATTCATAAAGTGTAAATATTTTATGTTTCAGCATTTTATTTCTTAACATATTAATTCAAAATATTTAATGACTATTTCGTTAGCTTTTTTCCTACATCCACAAAACAGATACTTATTCTTCTTAGTAAATGTCTTATTCGCCATGACTATCTAGGACTTTATTTAGTTTTACAACTTATATTCTTACTTTTCTTGCTATGCTATGATGTGGCATATATGAAATAATCCAAAGGTAGTATTATTTATTAAATTACTCGGAGGGTTATTAAATCACAGCTCTATTGGACTTCTTGAATAAAGCTAATATTTTTCATTAGAACATTAAACAAATAAATCTTTGTTAAACTTGCAACATGAGAAATATACCCTACATGACAGTCGTGGATATGTTCTTCATCTAGAACCGCATTAATCAATGAGTTCGATCGTTCCATATTCTTCTGAAGTATTCGTAAAAGCAGAAGTCCAATAATATCCAAGAAGTAGTAAGTTCCGAAGCATCAACGTAACTTATCAACCAAATGCCTGAAGAACATCACCATTGAAATACAGAAGTTCCTTAAATATCTTAACTAGATCACTCCTTCATAACAACGAATCGCATATGGACGTTATCCTACTAGTATTAGTCTCTGGAAAATTATCTTGATCAGAATATCTGAATATGCTTATCTGAGAACGTATACGACTGGACCATATTCAACGTAAAAGGAAGAACTATTTATAGTAACGAAGTAAAAAACTAAAGTATATTGAAAACAATGTTTCCACAGACTATTTGTTATAAACAAAACTCAAATCAAACACTACTACAGTTCTATACCCTCTTTACAGTTAATGTAGTGTACCTGCTCCATTTCCCTTCCAATCTTCTTACAGTGACGATTTCATTCGTTATCTTACATTTCCCCTCTCGCTAAAGCCTTTACATCTTCTTTCCTCTTACATATTCTTAATTGAAGTTTCACTCTCTACATGCACATCTGATACATTACACTTTCCTTTTTCAACTGGAACTTTTCCACCGTTATTCAAATACAACGAAGACTGAAAGATTTATAAACAACATAGATGGTCTTTTATTGTTACTGTCGCAAAAACCCAATAAAAGTCTCTCCAAAGAATAAAATGTTGAGAAAATATATTTTTAAAATAATTTGTTGATACGAAAACCACCCATATTGATACTAGGCAGATAAACAGATCTCTCGTGTGTTGACTTAAAGAAAACTCATAGTACTTTTTATTTTCATATTACACATTACTTTTGAAAATCAGGCTTCATATTCCTCTCGTCAGTATTCTTTTGTTGTTTAAAATCCCCACTTCTAAAATCGAAATTCTAGTGTACTAATATGCAAGTTTACATTTTTCATTAAAAGTCTACCATAACCATATTTCCATTTATCGTTTTTTATTTTTATTTCATTTTCTCTTAAGAATAAGTAATTCCTTTCCTAGTGTCTATTTTAAAGGGAGAAAAATTTCGAAATATATTTAACTGAATTTAAATATATTTATTTCATTGCACACGATAGCCCAAATATATGTACACAAAAAATACAACAGATTATACCTGGGTAAAAAAAAATATGTTTGGTATCACATTCACTTCCGTGTCACACAACGTACTAGACACACACACACACGCGCGCGCTCAAAGCAACAATAGAACGTACCAAACAAAAGCGTGCTTGAGAAACTGAATGAATGATGGTGGACAGTTGAAATCCGTAGGCAATGACGAAGCGTATATTTCGCTCCTGTATTTTCCCAACGAGATCCGCATGGGATCAAGAGATTACCTGTTCTATCTAGGCAACCTGAGCGAGTTGGCAGCCAAAACTCGGTAGGATGTCGACAGATATTGTTTTCTGTGAGCTGACTGGACTCGAGGTGTCATGTGAGAGATCTCCCTTTGGCACAGTCTCTTTCGTTCTCTCTCTTCCGTGTCTACACAATTCCAAAAACCACTGAACTGTAGGATTCAAAAGAGCTTGCTGCATAAACTTGTTATGGTATGTGCGCTCCCTTTCCTTACCTTCACATAGTAGTTCTGTAGAATATGCTCACGAAGCTGGAGCCAAGTAGCGATAGTACCACATATAGATTCTTGCACTATTGTGGTCATGAAAGAAAAGAAGTGTTGAATGGAATTTGCTTAAACGAAGCTCTCCTTAAACGATAGATTGATTCTGAGGACTGGGATATGAACAAGCAAGCGGATGATTAACCGCTTAAACCAATATAGAAACTTGGTTCCTAAAGAATTTAGGGTAAACGTTGGCACGGAATTCTTTTTACTTCTACAGACGAATAAAATGAATTCACAGAGTAGGATTTTCTACATCAGCGCAGTTTCAATCTGAGAGAGGTGTTTACCTTCGGAAAGTATCTAAACCTGGCCAGCCCCTCAAACGAAAACGAACTAATTCAAACTGACCGAACCTCACTTATGCAATGATCACCACCAACTCCATCAACAACAAAAATCAAGATGATTGAACGAAACCTAAGGGTACTTTACTTCAACATCTAACTTACTGACCCACACATGTCCGGCGATAACTAAAAAAGGAACTAATTAGACTGAATTTTGTTTAAGGTATTTAGTCAACTTTGGATCACGGTGAATGGATGATAGAGAACTAGTTGAATGAAAGTGAGAGGAAACGGGAGAACCCCGATAAAACCCACATGGCACGAGTATGAATCGAATCAAGAACCCCACACACCTGAGGTAACTAACTAATCGAAACACATACAACTTCACACATACACTCGTCGTCACTTCTATCTACCAAATATAAATGTAAGTGGTCGAATGAAACCTAAGGACACTTTACCTGAACATCTGTCTTACTGGCCCGAACTGACAGGTTATAACTGAAAACAAATCATACTTCACACATACTCCATCGACCTAAAGAAACTAAAGCGTTCGAACGAAACTTAAAGATATTGCACCTGATCAGTCCATTTACACCCCATTTTTTACCCATTCGTGCACCACCGCCCAAAATTGGCACAAACAATTTGCATCACCAGTTATATCAACCACATAATGATCAAGGTGGTCGAAAGAAAGCTAAT
>JAGDQP010041729.1:0-16795 GCA_022664845.1 Lepisma saccharinum | reverse complement strand
TTTATTGCTTTTTGTGCCTACATTTTTCTCCTGAAAATATAATATTAAAAAAATAATAAAATCAGCTATTTTTTTAGAGGAAAGATGCAAGTTGCTTACCTCAGTTAAGTTCTTCCAAACACCCAGCCCCTGTGATTGAATAGTTATGGTCAATGATTTCGAAAAACGCTGGGAAGGAGTGTGGGTTCAAGGCCCGCTCACGCCACCGGGAAAATGCCTGAATGGGAACTTCAATAGGAGCTCTGGCTTCTATCTTCTCACTTCTCCACGAAAATAGCAACAATATAGTAATTACGCCATGTAGCCTTAAGCTGCTGTAAAGGGCATAAATGTAAAGTTTGAATAAGTTTCGAACTCCCACCTTCATTTTCGCAACACTGCCATCACTTTGTTTTTGAATCACGGTCTCTGCTAGTCGTAAAGGGCACCGTAGATATTTTTCAATTGAAATACTTCTCAATAGTGACATTTTTTATTTGTCAAGAATTTGAAAACATGCGTTGATTCTTTTTAATTTGCCTTTGGTGAATAAAGACGTGACGACCACTTGGTCTAGAAAGCCCCCGATACGCCTGTTCGTGGTCAAGGTGACGAGCAGTGCTGACTCCACAGCCGTTACTCATGTGGACGCAGTTCCACCAACCGCGGACATATGGTGTTGGGGCAGGCTCAGGACCTTTCCGTCTGTAACGCCAGTGGTTATTGTTATTGTTAGATGTTGACATACCATGAATAACAAATGTTGACTTGGGTAATTTTAAAATATGTTTAAAAAAGCAACTATTCCGAGCTCATTCTTTACAATAAACTCCAACAACTTGATTGGCGATAGAATTTTATTTTCACTACTGCAGATGTCAATGTTTATTTTGATAGAGGCACTCGAGGACGCTTTGAAACATCAGTTTAAATTTCATTTTCTTTCCCCTTACGGCTAGAATTAACGGTGTTTTCAAGCAAACTAAGTCAACTGAAGAAAGATTAGGTCTCTATTTTACGCTGGCGATTTTGTAGAGGGTATGAGAAAGACAATGGCAGAATTCCTACATCCACAGCAGAAAAGTTACAGTATTTTCTATCAGTTGAATTAATATCGATAATTTTTAAAATATACAGAGATTATATCCTAGATTGAGTTAAAATTGCCACAATGGCTACAGAAGAGTGAATCTAAAAGAGTCCCCTTTAAATCTCTAAAATGCAAGTACGTAACTTTTGGAAACGAAGTCATCCATTCCCAATCATTTTCTTTTTTAGAGAATCCACTTCTTCTTTGTCATATTATTATATCGTCTCGGAGAACCCAACACGCAAGGAAGTGTCTACAGCGATAAATATTTTATGATTAAAATACTGTAGTTTCTATTCAGCTTCAATACTCTTCCGTGCAACGTTTTAGCTCGTTGCTTGCCTGCGAGAAAATCATGCATACACAATATGAGGGAGAGACGTGTCTACATGGAAAGCGCGCGACGGCAAGAATGATGCGAGGTAGCCCCTTAAAATACTTGAGACTAATAACCATATCTCATACACAGGGAAGCTAGACGTTTTCACAAACGTCCGTCCTGTCGAGTCTCTCAGCTTGTGTATATCGTTTGCTCCTACTTTAGGTTGCGTGAACAAAAAGAATTGGCAACTTTGAGCAACTGGAAGCCTTTAAAATGTTCTTGTAAGTTATAGTTTTGAATTTTTTTCATTAGTTTTTATATGTTTACATTATAGATTGTATATTACTTGAAGGAACAAATGACTAATATTTTGGCAATAAAGGTCCAAATCACATCGAAATTCATTACCAATGAAGACAAAAGTATTTTTATATTACAAAATTTTGGGTAGACGCTGTGTACCTTGACTATCCCCAGAAATCGCTACTGATCCGTACTATGCTGCATTGTTGTCAGACTTGTATCGCTGCTAGGGGTGACTGTATACCGTATTAAGCTCCATTTTGGGAGCTTCTCACTTTATTTTGTTTTCTGATCTTATTATTATCATTCTGGCTTGTAACCGTTTGTGATGTTGCAACCATGATATTGTGCACTTTTCAGGTATAAATGCTGTTTCTTTGCAGTTTTGATTTCGTTGTATACAACACTCATGCATACCTTCCTGTAACACCAAGTGTTTCAGGAAATATATTACCTCTGTGGAGATTGCTTCGTTTTGCTTTAATTTTGGACACTATGAAGTTGGATTGCACTGGAAAATTTCAAAAATAGAATGAAAAAGTGGTGGAAGCATCATTTTTACGAGCTTTACTACTTAATAAATAGCAAAAGACAAAAAGCCCCATACCATTGGAGAGACTCTCGTCAAACCTTGCTTGCTTAAAGCGACTAACATTGTTCTTGGGGCGGAAAGTAAGGCAAAAATGGATAAAATATTGCTGTCAAATAATAGTGTGAAGCGAAGAGTTGATGAAATGTCATCAGATATAAAAAATCAGGGGGTTGAAACACTTAAATGCTTTGCTTTACAGTGCGATGATTTCACTGATATTGCTCAGTGTTGTCAGCTGATAGTATATTGTCGATTTGTAAATGAGAAGAAGTTGATGGAAGAACTCTTGTTCTCAGAATGTTTGGAAACGACATCTAAAGGTTCTGATGTTTCCCCCCCTGCCATTTGTAACTTTTTTGTTGAAAATAATTTATCTTGAGACATAGTTGTAGGAATATGTACTGACGGAGCACCAACGATGTTAGGCTTCCGACCTGGCTTCATAAAGCTTGCCAAAGAGAAGAACCCTGCAATTATTGGCTCTCTCTGCATGATCCACAGGCAAGATTTAGCTTCTAAAACTTTACCAACAAATCTGACTTGTGCACTAAAAGTCGCTATTAAAGTAATTCATTTTGTAAAAATCAAGTGCTCTAAATAGCCATGTCTTGGAAGCCTTGTGTAACGATATCAGTGCCGAACACTAAAGCTTACTTTTCCATGCCTATCGAAGTTCGATGCCAGCAGGCTGCACGAACTGAAGTCAGAAGTGGAAGTAGCTACATCTTATGAGTGTAGGAAAAGTTGAACATTATGATTGCTTTGCTGATGAAAAATTGGTGGTTTCCCTCACGTACCTTGCAGACGTTTTTGAAATATTGCATAATCTCAATCTCAAACTACAAGGTCGAAACTGCAATATACCAACCTCTCACGACGCGATAAATGCTTTCTTAGAAAAGATTCAATCGTGGAAACGTCGTCTTAACGCTCCTACACCCAATTTTTCATCATTTCCTTGACTGAATGAAATGCTTGACAGCAACGAGTGTCATCTATCGGAGTGGAGAGACACTATCATTCCACATTTGGACATGCTTCATGATGAATTCAAACGCTGGCCATAGACTCGAAGGTCCCGGGTTCGAGTCCCGGCAGGGGCATGGGTGTGAATTTTAACAGCTAAAGACGAATCGTAACGGGCCGAAGTCCAAAGTTACTAGACTGGCCCATAGAAAAATAAAGTTTATCAAGTGACAAAGAACAATTTCATTCAATGCCTCTGGAACAATTTGGGTTTGTTTTCTTCCCGTGTATCCACAAGTGGCAAAGAAAACCATACAAGTCCTCATCCAATTCTCGTCCACTTACCTGTGTAAATAAAAAGTTTTCAACATTGATCGTAATAAAATCAAAGTTTCGTAACTGTTTGGACATGGAGAGTGATCTCAGATGTTCCTTATCGAACTTTACACCAAACAGATCGTAAAACAAAGGCAGTGTCAGCAATCACACTAACTTCTATCCATTTTGGTATCGGACTATCCATTTAAGACAGGTCTGCAAATACTTTACTGGATATCAAGACAATATTTCAGTGAAATTTTATTAATATTTTTAAAGATATATCCTTCTGGAAGCGTATCTGATATTTTTCAGTTAAATCACTTAGCAAGTGAAGCAAAAAGAAGAAATAATGATAGAGTGCATAAATTGTACACTCTGTAATTATACTTTCAAGCAGACTTATTGTAAATTGCTTCAATTTTCTTTATTAAATCACTAAATCGTAAAAACAGTTTTTCTAGCCCATTATTCTTAAAAATCTTAAGTTTGTGAAGGTAAAACAAAAGCACAGATATCAAATTGTAATATTATCAGGCGTTGTGAGATTTGTACAAGATTACGTGCCGGAAGTTCTGTGCTTAAAATCTATTGCTTCCGTTTTCATGTGCTAATTTTGTTACTTTCCGTCAGTCTCGTGCACCCCCTTGAAAGTCTTCCACGACCCCCAGGTTGGGAACCACTGCCCTAAACGAAAAATCCCGAACCATACGGAATGGAAACAATAATTATGAACAGAATTTTGCGACGTAAGCTGTTGCTGCAATGTTCATCATAATCATTGTTGCGTAGTTAACATCGAAAATTTATGTACCCATAGAATGTTAAGTATAAAGAAACTTTGCCGAAATATACTGTTCACCTAACTGGGAACTGAAACATGACACAATACTTTCTCATCACTTCCTACTTGCCGTTTATTTTTAAAAGCTTAGTTATCGACCTCATTGTACTTAGTCATATGTACAAATCTGCAAAATCTAAATTTGATGGCACCAATCTACGAAATAAATGTGCCTGGGGCAAAGTCATTTATCCTACGCCCACATCCTTAATCTATCAAAATCGAAATAGTATCCCCTAAATGCTTTCAACCTGCTGCGCCTTGGAGTAAATACTCCGTTTAGTCATCCGTAACTGAAAAATTGAAATGGAAATGACTCATTCATCGTAAAGCGGTAAATCGTAGAGTGAAAATGATGCTCTACGTTCTCTAGTTCACAAACAGTGATTTAATTGAGCTAACCGTTTACGCGAAGTTTGGTATTTGTGTTGCTTCTGTTCCTCTGCTTCTCTTCTTGAATTACAACTTTTCACGAAGTTTTCGCCGTGATAGTATTGATACTTACTTGAAATTCTTATAAGTAATCTTACATTACTATTTGACGTAGTTTACTTTTCGCACCGAAGAAGAAAAGGAAGCAGACTTTATAAGAATTCGGTCAATAACAACGACGCGCAAGCTCGTTCAAAGAAGATAAGCGTCCCACCCTGAGTAAAGTAACCCGGGTGAGCTGAGCAGGAAATTGACGAATGCGTATGGATTTGAAGCATTTAGTTTATGTTTCGTTAATGATATATTATTGTGTTATCCATTGTTGATTTCAAGATGCCGAGAATAAAAAGTTCACCAAAGAAATGTGTGAAGACATTAAGCTCACAACAATCTTCAAACACCTGGGTTTTTCTGTTGAAAGGTAAGCCGCTTGAACGAAACAATGGTTGAATGGCTTGAGTGAAGTTGTCAGGCATTTCAAACATTACACAATGGACTGTCAATTATCAGTTGTTATACAGTATATAATCCTACCCAAACGTTATTTAGAATATTTGGGGGAAGGGCTGAGTTGAGCCAGATTAAAAAGATCGCTGTCAATTATCAATTACGTGATTAATCATAAGGAACAAAAATGTAAACAATGGTATGTCCATGGTAGCGTTTTGATCAAGTTGATGTTTATTATTTGAGATTAAACATAATATTCAAATTGCAGCCAGCAAATTTTGTAGTTATTTAAACCGATAGAAACACACTGCCTATTTGGAGAATAGGAATAATACAGAAACTAAAAGGCTGTAAGCTCACGTAAACACCTGCCTACGGTCTGTACAAAGGGATAGGTAGAAACAAGACTAAATGCAGTCCTAGGAAAGCAACGTGTACGCTTTGTATAAGGTTTAATTTGTCTGTTTTTAATAGCTTTAGATTATTTCGTGCATGAAAGTCTTGCAAACATGTATTGACTTCGTACTTATCGTATCAATGTGTGTGATGGCGTCTCTTAAAAATAGCAAATACAGTATAACGCGTAGACAGTTCCAGCTCTACCCCAAGTAACTGTGATGGCTATTCTATGACAATGTCACAGGCTTATCTGTTCATTGGAACACTTAAGTAAGAACATACACATGGAACCATAAAATTGACTTCATCTACTCCGA
Source organism: Lepisma saccharinum (assembly GCA_022664845.1). Lineage (NCBI taxonomy): Eukaryota > Metazoa > Arthropoda > Insecta > Zygentoma > Lepismatidae > Lepisma > Lepisma saccharinum. Next base: position 10,783 of record JAGDQP010041729.1, on the reverse strand, counting down.
ACTTGGGCCGGGTACTGACCAATATCACGCACAGATCAACAGAAAACTTTATGCGAAAACCAACTACATAATTCATAAAATACGCACTCTAGTTGATTGGGAGTCGGATGTGGTGGCATGGGGGTGTAGAGGTAGCGCTATACACCAATGTTCAAATGACATTTTTTTTTTTAGCAGGTTTTCTTTTACTGTTTACAAGTTAAGCTTCACTGGGTTAGGTTAGGTCATATTTTATACGCATTCCCCCACCAATGGCCGAAGCTCATATAGTCCCACGTATATCTATCTAGTCTTCCGTCCTTATTACCCTCCGTCAGGACTCCAAAACTTATTGTAATTTGCGTTTCAACACTCCTACACACCTCTTCCTAACAACAACTTTCTCTTGTAAATTTTAGTTTCTTTGGAGTAGAGAAAGTAAATCTAACCCAGTTGAGGCATTGCACGATTTATCGGATCTTAACACATATTAAGGGGAAACTTTACTATTGGGGCCCCCCAAAATGTAAATTTTACGTGAGAAATGTAATATTTCCAACGTGTGATAGACCAAATGAGGGAAATAACAAGTGGGGGCAAGAACTAACGTTTAATAGAAAAATAATTGTTTTTCTGTGAAACAGAACCCGAGACAGTGTAGAATAATTCAAAGGAAAAGTAGCTCGCATTCGTCAATAGACAAACACATTGCTGAAGGTCTAGTTTACCCATTCTAATAGCCAATTGTGGACTATGATTATTCGAGTGTAGATCATTCATTCCATTTAGTGTAGATTGTTCCTTGAACATTGAAGGAATAACATAATTATATTATTTCACTGTACCTTTGTAACTCAGTCCTATTATTGTGCGCATTGTTTTCTTCCAGACCCACTTACAGCGTACGTGATTTGGGGTAGGGCGTGGGGTCGCCGTACTTGTCCTGATTGCACAAAGTTTGGGACTACACAGTTAAATCTTATGGAAGTATAAAACATACTTGGTTTACAACTGTATCCAATATAAACTATTATTACCGTTTATTTCCCTTATTGGTGACGATATAGATGCAGTACAAAGTAACACCGATGTCTTAGTAGAAGCGTGCGATGTGATTGGTCTACAGGTAAACATAGACAAAACAAAATACATGATAACAAGCCGAAACACAGGGAATGAAGGAAATAAGAACATAGAATTAGAGAGGAGGTCATAGAGAAAATAAACAAGTTTAAATACTTGGGAGCATACGTAAAAAGCAAAAATGAGGTCACGAAAGAAATAAAAATTCGCGTAGTATAGGGAAACGCATGTTTCTATTCAGCCCCAAAACTGTTACCCTCGCGATTAATATCAAGGAAATTGAAATTGAAAATATACAGAACGGTTATTCTGCCGGTAATACTTTACGGTTGCGAAAGTTGGAGTACGACCCTAGCAGATGAACATAAATTACGTGTGTTTGAAAATAAGCTTTTGAGAAAGAGATACGGGACGAGGTGACTGGAGAATGGAGGAGACTGCATAATGAAGAACTCCACGGACTGTACGATTCCCCAGGTGTTGTAAAAATAATGAAATCGCGACGACTAAGGTGGGCAGGCCATGTAGCTCGGAAGGGGGAATAACTAAGATATTCTATCCTGGATGGAAGGGGACCATTGGGAAGACAGAGACGTCGTTGGGAGTACAATATTAGAAGTAGGTGTTCGTGATGAAAACTGGCTTGATGTTGCCCAGGATAGAATCCAATGGCGAATGTTTGTTACTGCAGCGATGAACTTGCGAGTTCCATAAGCCATAGAGTTAGTTAATTGGTCAATCACTTACGCATGGTCTATTACCGTTACGATCACGCTATAACAGTTTCGACTCATGCAAATGCGAAATGACATTGTAAAAGCTAGAAGTGCTTCGGACTGTCTAGCTGCTTGCGCGTCGGGGGCGAGCACATGGAGTGAGTATTAAATTGCATGTCGTGTGCATCGCGTATAATAATGATAATAAAAATTATCGAAATAATAATACATGACTTTTCGTAATACATTTTGGATTGCTGCTTGTCGCTAGGTGTTTGTATGTGTTACAAGAGAATATGCAGTATAGAGTGAGCCTACATGAGACTCACATGTCAGTATCTAAATGAATCTGGAGTCCCAACAGTAAAGTTTATTCTATGTTAAACAGACTTTCCCAAATTGCATAAGAAATTTACCGTGTAAAGTGCAGTTCACAGCAGCCAAAATGCAAAAATTACAGGTAAATTACGTCGTATGGGGAATGTTGAAATGTAAAATAAAACTAAGAGTTTTGAGTCATTTAAGAAGGGCGAAATAGCAAGAAGGTACGCATGAATATTTAGCTGCTTCAGCGTTGGGGGCGAGCAAATGGAGTGAGTGTGTTAAATCTCATGTGCATTGCGTTTAAGAGAAAAATTATCTAATCTTACTTCGACTAACACTTCTTCATTTGCTCAGTATTGTGTCCGTAATTTTTGTAATCTCATTCAGAACACAAAGTTACGCCATTAATATTCCTCCGCGTGCCACCATGAAATGGAGTATCTATTTTTGTAAATAATTATATTAATATTACTTTTGGTTGGTAGCCATCGGTAGGTGCTTATAGTATAGAAATTCGTGTCTGATTTATTTGCAACGGAATGAGAGGCATAAAGTGTACATCAGGTGAAATATAGCACAATAAACTGGCTGTCATAAACTGTACCATAGCTAGCTTACCTAGTCATATCTAACCTTTACATAAGGTCAGTTGCTCAATCCACTAAGGAAAATTTAAACTGGGAGATTTTGGACTGATGCTTAGTAGTATGCGCGAAACAAATTGGTCTGTTGTTCGTTACGTAATTGGCCTTTTGGCATGGAGTTCTTTTTTTATCGAGTGACATTTCAGATCTGTACTGAAACGGTGACCGAGTTTTTGATGACTATCGTACGAGACTAGGTCTCGTATCAAAAGTGACAAAAGAAATTGTTTGATGGTATCAAAGTAAAACAGACGCATGAGGAGTACCTTTCATTTGCACGGGTTTGTGGAGAAGTTATCTCACGCCAGGGACCCTCACACACACACAGGTGCTCCTAATGTTTCTGTTACTTTGATCGCGTCAATCAAGTTCATTGTCCATGTTGCTGTAACTTCCATCTAAAGTCGTGCCACGGGCTAAATAATCAAACAGAACTCCGGTGAGTTGTTAGTGTCGCCTTTTTTAGTTGGTCCCATTTTCCTTTTGGCCTCTAGCGTCCTTCTTGCGCTTTCAGGAAGAGTAGTAAAATTAAATGGTGGCTTATGAAATCTCCTTGTGAATGCAGTAGTGTGAAGTTCGACCTCTTCCAAAATTGCAATCTCCAATTTTTCAATGCAAACCTCTTTTATAAGTGATCAGTCGTTCAAAAACTAAAATCATCTTCCTTAAACTCCATTTCGTGCTCGTCTGGAGTTCTTTTGTAATTGCTGGTGAATGGTAGCGGCAGCTTGTTAGAGACAAGCGAATTTTCTGTTCTCTCTCCACAGATTTCGGCCAGTTGGACGTTGACCCGCTTGAGTATGCTCAAAAATAGCGAGCTGTGGCGTGTCGCGCATGTTACAGTTACCGTTATTAGCCATCTTTATATCAGAGATAGAAAAATGACTTTTGGGGAGCGTAAATAAATATTGAACACCGATGAGAAAATCATAAATAATTTCCGTGGAAAGCGTAAATTGTTTGCATGGTGATATGTTCCATTGTTGACATAGGTCCTCTATTAAACCTTCAAGTAAATCATTTTTATAAAATTATTGTTACCAATAATAGTTATATCCAAGTTGTTCATTTTTTGTTTGCTAGTTTGTTTTACGAATATAAAACCAGATTTGACTTTACGATTATTAATTTCCTAGTGGAATTCCGAATACACTACTGGTGCCTCATAGACTGAATTAATGAAGAAATTCGAAAAGCCCGATGGGAAAACACAGTGATTCTTCGTTGCAGTAGTAGTTTTCTTGTCATTTTGGCAAACATAGAATATCCCTGCTTCATTTTGGCACGTTTAGACGTACTTCGACGAGTTTTGAAGTGTTTAGTATGGTTTTGAGGGTGTGTAGATGTTACGCGTAGAATAAGGTTGCCAAAATCGTACCACTGAACAGTGAAGACTTTAAAAAATTGACAAATAAAGGTAATTCAAATATTAGTACATGAATATTGTCAAACATCTTAGGCATAAAATAAATTTTTTAGAGTAATTAGTTCTTTATTTACTGGTATATATTACTCATTTTTTCTTTTACAATTTACAAATACAAATAATATACAAGATGCTTGGACTGGGTGGTGGTAGGATTTAACAAAAAAAAAAAAATGTCATTGCGTGTTCTACTACACTAAAAAAGTCAGGAAATTTGAAAAAAAAAATCATGAAAACCTGGAAAACTCAGGGAATTTCAAGTCATAAAATTAGTAGACACCATGAAACAGGTCCCCCATAATTTAACTACTATGAGGTCTGATAGAACTCATTTATTCGCTGAGTTTTTCAGTGATAATGGTTGTCAACAGGTCAATACTACTCACTTTCTAGATGTTAGATCTGTAACAAATGGGTCCTTGACAATCATTAGTACTAATACATTTGAAGTTTATAGCTTGCTAATATCCCTTTCACACAACAGTGCCTCTGGTTATGATTCTGTTCCTGCAGTTTTGTTTATTTAATTAAAAAAAACAAAAAACTTTCTGACAAAAAGAAACTACAGTGTAACAGTTTCGGAAGTATACCACCTCCTTCTTCAGACTGCACTCTACAACTAAACATAAAATCTCTTAATTTTTTCTAAGGAATACATCTACTTCTTGAGCTTTCCTTTTGTATAGGTGCTTCCTTCACGTCTATGTGGAAGAAGGCCAACATCGTACCTAATCCCAAGTTTGGCAAAAAGAAAATTTGGTCAGTAACTACAGGCCCACAACCCTTTGGCTGTCTTGCCGTACATCTATCCTTCTTAGCACCGGTTTGTTCCAGACAGTTCCTGCTTAGCCATTCTATTCTTCAGTCAGACGCCATTAGTTAGTTGCCTGTCTAATAATACTCAACTTTATGTCATATACTTTAACTTCACAAAAACATTTTTAGTAATTTTCAGTTGTTGCATAAACTGTCACAGGCTTAACATTCATGGCCAATTTTTATCCTTAGCTGGCCGGCAAGAATGTGTTGTTCTGTCTGGCGGCGCTGCTTCTCGGTAGTGTACTGTCACATCTGGAGTACCATACCACAGGGTTTGGTCCGGCGACCCTTCCTTTTTATTCTTTTCATGGACGATCTTATGGACAACTACACTAGATCTTCGACTAATATTATCTTACATATCCCGTGACTGTACACTGTTTAGAGAAGTTGAAATTATTGATGGTGTAACGCAATAGCAGTCGGATATTTTCACTTCTTCATAGTGCGATAAATGACAGCTCAAAATTAACACAGATAAATGTACTGTCCTCACAGTTAGTCTTAAAACAATGTCTCCGTCAAAGTTCATACATATCATTTTCATCACATAAAGATATCTGTATTTTCATCGACCCTGAAATTGATTTTTGAGGATCATATTACCATGTCTACTAAAGACGCCATGAAATCTGTAGGTTTACTTCATAGATTCGTTGATTTGAAAGACCGTACAACACTCTGTTTGTTTTACAAGAGTTATGTGTCTCCCCATCTTTAATATTGTTCGTCTATTTGGGCTATGGTATCTCCCACAGTACTACGGTTAACCGTGTTTTGAACTTTTTGTGGCTATTGTTCGCTTTCGTGTCCCATCTGCACGCAATTTCAGCAAACACCAACTCTTAGAAGTCATTCATATTAAACCTCCTTTAACACGTACCGTATATATCGTTGCATGACTTTCAAATACTTGTATAAAATAGTTAATGGGCATATCAAATCTCTGGTTATATTTTTCACGAGTAAGATCCACTCGCAGTAATGACCTGTTTGTTTTGCGAATACCTAGGCTTGCTGTTGTACAGCATTCCCTAATTTCCAGGTCGTCTTCTCAATATAACCAAGTGTCAAACTTACCTTGATTTTGCTCTACCATATAACTGTTTTATGATAAACCTGCTATCGATATCTGGTTTAAGTTGAGGTAATGATTTTCCTCTTTTGTGTATGTCTTTATATTATTCTTTGTGTTGACGTATGTATGAATATTTTAAATTTTCTTTTGTATTCATTGTTTACTGTTATAGTCTGACAACCCATTGTAAAATGGCAATTAGTGCTGAATCTGGGTTCTTGTTAATAAGTAAATAATATCGGAGCAGCGGAGAGCTGGTTCTAGGAAAACATGAACGGGATTTCAAGCAACGTCGAGCAAGAAATACAATAGCTGAAGTTTTTTTTTTTAATTGCTTAAAAATATGTTTACAACCTGTTTATAGGGATAGAACAAGTTTCTTCCAAGTTTTTCATGATAAGGATATTTTGTTTTGTTCAGTTTCGATTTCAGTTAGAGGGGATAAAAACCAAAATTGAGGGGTGTAAGGTAAAAATTCCGTCGATTTTTAAACTTTAGAAGGGTCATTCCACATCAAAGATGTAAATTACTGTTGCCTTAGCATTTCTGATTTGAATGAAACTTGGACAGGATTTTCCGTCACTCGTTCTGAATAAAGCCCCAAATTTTCATGTATATACAGTATAAAGTACATATAGAAGAAGGCCGGATAGGCAATATAATAGGTGAAATTTGAAGAGAGAGGAAATGAATTGTACTTTAGTAGTATCTTGACGAAGATCACGTGTACAATTACACACTTAACACTATAAATTCACTTTAAATCTTCGGTTTCTGCCATCTTTCTTGTCTACAACTGATAATAAGGAGATAAAGGTTACTGTAACTGTTTTATTCTCCATTTTGCCTATTCAGCTTTGAACCTGCTTTGGTCCCTTAAAAATGTATTCGAAACCTAATCTCTTTTGAACTTTAACTTACCAAAATTTTGTTTCTGTCTCGTCTTCTTTTAGTGCATAACACTCAGTCTACAAATGTCCACTCCTTTCTCTTTCCAGGAGAGGCCTTGGAAGTTCCAGAAGGTTGTGCAGGATCAGGTACTCCTGACATAGTTCAGTTGCGCCATCCGCAGTCGGGGGCGCCAGCAATGTTCCTTTTCAGTCCTGGAGATGGAATGGTCCAGGAAGTGCTAACGTTCTCGGAAAATAAGAGGTGAGTGCAAACAGGAAATCTGCATAATGTAAATTTATATGCGTGCCTATTCTTGTGATCATTATTATTATTATTATTATTATTATTATTATTATTATTAAGTGTGCACGCTCTCTTTCTTTCAGAACGTGCTGCATGCATTACTTGAGTTAGGATTTATATATATAAAAAAACAATATATTAGGAAACTAAAGACGATAAAGTATGAACAAAAATATTGCTTGAATTCTAATTGTAAGGTGTTATATGTTACCTACTTCACATCAATTTCACTTTCATAGATATATTTACGAGTAACATTTCTATTAATCGTATGCGATATAGGGAAAAGTAACTGTTTTTGGGAGAGAAAATAATCACAAAAGGCTGTAAATAAATGTAAGGAAAAATCAGTGTAGTGATGCTTGCATCTCTTTTACTAGGGTGTTTTGACAGTCTTTTATATGATTTTAGATCATGGTTTATTGAAGATTCTGTAAGATCTGATGGGAAGATGCATCTCTCAACACCATTTGATCCAATCTTTCTAGTTTTGCCCTACCTCAGAAAGGTAAAACATTGTTTTATGGCTTTTTTCTAATTCTAAAGGTGATGGGGTGAATGCTAGTTTAGTAGTTAGCATAACATACACTAAAGTTTATTGAAAGACACGATATTACATTTTGTCAAGTTCATTTTAATTATGTTTTTGTTGGATTTATTCCTGAATTCAAAAAAGTGATCACTGAATTGTGTTCTCCTATCTTAACAACTTGTAGACTCTACCTCTGTTCAGTACAGTAGTCAGACGTGGCATTCATTCATCAAGATGTCGCTAGTAGTTGGGAGGTGTAATGTGGCCTTCGATACAAGTTTAGGTATGTCTTTTCATGAAGTCCCACAATTGCTCTATAGGATTGATATCGAGAGACGTGGGAGGCCGAACTGTGAAGTATATTCCTCACACCATTCCTGCACAGGAACTGACTGACGGCTCGGTGCGTTTTCGTTCCACCAAAATTCCAGAATTCTACCATTCACAGGTGAGAAAGAGGGAAAAACGCATTCGGGATGGTCTCACTGACCCACCTTCCCAGTGAACTATTTTTTTTTTTTTCTTGAAATGTATTAATTTATAATGGTCAATTTGGCTCACTAGGAACTGATCAGACCGCTCACTCTGGAATTTTGACCAAACTTGGCAGACATGTAGCCCAATGTCAGAGATATTAACTTGCAATATTAGAGCCGAGGATGGGCACCTGGGACAAAGATATGCCATTTTCGATTTTTGTATGTGAAGTTAATGGGAACGTGCTTACGAGGTACACTCACCAAGTTACAGATCCTGATTTTGATAAATATTCTTGTGTAGGTACAGCACCTAGGTAAACCATAGCCGAAATAGTAGGTGCTGTTATCAGCAAATAACGACAGCGGAACCCGAGAAAGATGGAACGTAGAGAGCAAGTAAATCGAATACAGAGGCATAACATGCTGGAGGGTATAACGACAATGACCTCCATCTTGAAAGCGGCTATCTTGACTCAGCTTCATTTTTTTAAAAATTAGTAAGTGGATCAGTCTGCGCTAGAATGGTCCAAGAAACCCCATGACGAAGTTAATTTTGACCTAACGAATCCTGTACGACAAAATGACACGTAAAATTGACCAGGAGAATGTGAGACAAATGATGAGAAAACGTTTTCCTCTGAAACCATTGAAGAAAAAAAAAAATGTTAGATTAGAGGTTACCATTATGTTGGGAAATATTTTTGTGACCGCTTGGTTTTCGTTCCTTCAACTGTTCCAAACAGTGAAGTGCCCTCATTTAAGTAACAATTTAAAAAGAAAAAAAAAATAATGAAAAAAAAAAAACTGGGTTTTATCGGGCTGGACCCATTTTGGCAAACCCTGCTGTAGTACCTCAGGTTGTAATTGACAGAAAATAGTAAATGAGTTTTTTTTTTTTTTTTTTTTTTTTTCACAAGAACCAAGAATTAATGTTGTTAATTCTATATGAGAAAGTGGAAAAAACCCTACTATAATTAACTTTTTCAAACGGATTTTTGTTTAAAAGAAAACGTGCGTCGTAATGGAACCGAACTTCTTGGCGAGAAAGTAACCTACATACACTGGCGGAGTTTCGGGGAAATGCCTCCAACAGGTATGAAAACGATTTTTTTTTTTTTTTGTTTGTTTATGGTCAGATGCTGGAAAATTTGGGTATTAATTTCGTATGTTTTTTGTTTGTCACTACGTTGTAATATCACCTAAAGGCCATAAGAAATTCAACAACAAAGTATACATAGAGAAACGGATTTCCATGCAGTAATCATTGCTTCCCTACCCTGGATGGTGAAAAGTACTTGCGAAAAAAAAAAAACGTTGTTGATGAGGGCAATATTGAATTATTTAAATAGTTACGTTAAATAAATATGTTATAATTTATTAATCACCATTTTGAAACATGGACTTAATCAGAGGGTAACCATAAAACTACTATCATTACGGGTTTGTATGTACTTGAAATCCATGATTAGTATGCAGTGAATAGAGACGGTGAACTATAAATATTGATAAAGCATGTAATATTTATTTTGACAACTGCTTAGAAGAAAGCAGTTATGAAACTTTGAATAGCCGACGTTCGAACAGACTGGAAACTTCAACATGATAACCACTTCTTGGGATTTTCAGGCGAAGAATTCCTCAACAATAGGTTCGACCTCATCGTGGTTATTGAGTTCCAGCCATGTAGGAAGTTGACCGACCACTAACTACTGGAAAAATTCGGACCGCTGAGTATGACACCGGTTTGACACTCTCAAGTTCCATGAAGTTGGCGTCAATCTGTATAAAGGTCCACTTGTCTCTCAGCTTGGGGAAAAGGTCAATTCGTGGTGCGAAACCACTCAACAGCTTTTGTTTTTCCCAAATCGTTGAGGTGGCGAGCGCGTCACAGAATGGTGACGTACTATGCTTCCCTGACTCGTTGAGTGTTAGTAGTGGCTGTTTTGTTTGCCTCCATCGCCTGATGGAAAGGTATCTGAATCCGCAGGGGTGAGAGTGATCTTACACTTCCGAGTTCCCTTTTTTTTTTTTCTAGGCAGATGTTTTTGGCGCAGCTCAGGTATAAAATCATACAAAGTTACAGGCGATTTTGTTTCTGTAATTTACTAACCGTTTCAAAAAAAAAAGACTACATTTCTTACGGCTCAATCCCATCTGTCCCAAAAGTGTCTGCACACAATCCTGAGGTTACTAATATCATTTCTTTAAAACTAATTGTACCCGTTATTGAAGCATGACATGAAACTTTGGCCTGTGAAAGTTACATTTTGTTTACCTGCACTGTATTTTGAATAATTGACGTGAAATGAAAAAGGCGGGAAGCCCGCTTCGATTGAACCTTAAACATTAGAACACTTTATGGTTCATGCTTTGTTTAGTTGTACAGAAAATTCCCGATTATTTCGGCGGGTGATGGGGAATAGTTACATGGATAACCCAGTGTAGCATTAAATTTATTAGGATTACTTATTTACTTACTTTGTGGCTTACGAAACTCCCAAGTTCATCG
>JAGDQP010041728.1:0-16795 GCA_022664845.1 Lepisma saccharinum | reverse complement strand
GAGAGAATGAGCACATTTTCTCAATGCTCTGCAACCCGCATGCCAGCGACGTTAAGATGTAAACCATATCTCATAGGGGCACTATAAAAGTCGTGTAATGAACGAACATTAAAATAAAGATATTTTTTCTTTATATTTTTAATTAATCTAGCGGAGGTTCAATGCGCTTTTGCGCACTACTACAAGTCGCGCCTGATTTAACAATTTGATTAATCCTCATATCATATCAGGGACCCGGGATAGTAAAAAAAAATCTCAATTTTCCGGCATTTTTACATCAATAGTTTAAACAAACTAGTGTGAGAGAGAGAAGCTAATTTATCACACTTTCGCTAAACACTTATTTTGCATCGATTTTAAAGTGATTGTGACATTTTAAGAAATGACCCTTTTTAGTTTACTGATATATCCATAACACTGAGAAAGAAAATGCAATGTTAATTCAATATTAAACTTGTCGGTATCTCAGGATGACTGACATTTTTTGTATTAAATCAACACAACAAACGGTGTTGATTTCAGTAATTCAACACAATGGATGTGTTGTCAATGTCGATTCAACACCGTGATAGTTCTAGTATGACACCACCCACTGTATTGAATCAGCATTGACAACACATTAATTGTGTTGAATCACCGCAATCAGCACCGTTTGTTGTGTTGATTTAATACTAAGTGGTGGCCACACTGGGACACCTAGAGGTGTTGAATTAACACTGCCATTTTCTGCAGTGTATGCTTACGTTTTAGTGTATATTTTGAGTGCGCTTAGGTGAATAGTACTAAATTTAGTAGTCCCGGAATGCTCTGTTCTGAGTTTAATGGTAGTTCGCAGGAGTAGTTTACAACTATACCGGTACGTCTTTCCCAAGTCAAGTGGGTAAAATAAAATAATGAGATTTCTTTATTTTATTTTATTTGCAACACTTTTGTCTTACAAAAATATAGAATATTAATAAATCAATGTTTTTATTTTGATATTCCATTATTATTTATTCTTATGTTATTCTGTCGAACTAGTATTCTTTAATTATCAATATCTGTACCTGAGAACTAGAAGCGCATAAGTAACAAATTCTTGTTTTCGAGGGAAAAAACTGCTTGCTTTCGTATAGAAACTAAATGAATAAACTATATAATAGACTTATTTATTAACATTATTAACATATTTACAAAAAAACAATTGAACAATAATTATTTCAGGAATTTCGAATGCTATACAAAACTGCATTAATCACGTTTTGCCCAAAATTGGAGTGATTGGGTTCTAGCTCTGATATGAACACTATTAAGAATAGAATAGAATTTTATTGCGTTCAAAAACCAATACATTGGCTATTTCCATATGGTATAGAACATGTCATTTTTTTATTACAAATATAGGCATATACTCATTTGGTTCCTAATACATTAAATGCTTGTTTACATATACTTAAGATATAATAATTGACGGATCATTTCATGTGAAATCGACCCGTTTTTATGCAATGGTTGCTCGACTATTTTGTATTTTTTTTTAATGTTTGCACCATAAAAAAACTGTTTGCTTAGCCTTGTTAGTAAGCAGCACAAAACAATATTTATTTTATTTTTATCAGCAGCCATTTTGAATCTAGGCTCACTTTTCTTCACTGCGGCTGCAAAAATAAAGATCTTCAAGGATTTAGAGAAAAAGCAACTATTCTTTTCTAATTAAAGATAGAAAGTTCTGGTTTTCACTGGTTGAAAGAAGATACATTGTGCTTTTAGAAAATGCATAAAAATTTGGAGAAATAGTTTTTAAAATCTGGACATTAAAAAGGGGCTCATAATTCGACATTACTCATGGGCCAAATCATAGTTTATATGGAGCATTAAAGGTGACTTGGGGTTGAAATCCCAAGTTGTAATTTTATGTTTAAGAACTATGATTGGTACAGTTTCCAAAGATAAAAGAAGAAAGTTTGGATTTGGCGCCCTTCCTAGCATTTTTTGTCTTCGAAGTTGAGAAAAGTCGAAATTTCGGGAATTTTAAGGTCAAATTTCCGAAAAGGGGAACCAGATAGAAAAATATTATTTCTGCTTAACAATCCATCTATTAATACGGTACATTTCATTTTGGGGTTCGAAGTGGTATAGAAGTTATAGGGTCTCAAAGCGTGAGCAAAAGTAGTAACAGACAGGCAATATGAAATACGCCATAAATGATCTATTTTTTCTACCCTTATTTATTTTATTTTAGCAGTCACATATCAATACTAAATTTGCACCGATAAACACCAAAGAGGGAGGGATGCCTCCTCTCCGGACATCAGGACTGTGATTATTATAATTAGCCTTGGAAGTAAAAAAAACTGAGGGGACATGTGCAACTGAAAGCACATCAGATCCAAATATGTATTTTAGTTCTCCTCCCCCCCTTCCCTGGTGTTTATCGGTGCAAATTTAACATTGATATGCGACTCCTAAAATAAAATTAAATAAATAAGGATAGTAAACTTAAATTTAGATGATTTATGGCGTATTTCCGATTGCCTATCTGTTACTACTTTTGCTCATGCTTTGAGACCCTATAACTTGTGAACCACTTCGAACCACAAAGTAAACTTTATAGTTTCTGTACAGTATTAGTGGATGGATTGTTGGCCAAAAACAATAATTTTCTATCTGGTCCCTCTTTTGAAATTTGACCTTGAAATCTCTGGAAACTGTACCGGTCATAGTTCTTACACAAGAAATTACAACTTGGAGTTTCAACTGCAAGTTACCTTTAATGGTCAATAAAAACTATGATTTTGCTCATGAGTAATGTCTTATTATAAGTAGGGTTACCAACTCCCGTAGATAAATTTCCAGACGACAGTCAGATCCGCAACTAAGGAAAAATGAAAGGGGCATGTGCCCCGGGCGCCGTGCTGTATTGTTCGGATTCGATTTTTCCGACACAAACATGTCAATTCCTGACAGTCCAGAATTTTCCCAATCCTAATTATGAGTCCCTTAAGTCCAGATTTCAAAAACATTTTTCGAAAGTTTTATGCATTTTCTAAAAACGTAATATATCTTCTTTCAACCAGTGAAAAACAGAACTTTCTACCTTTAATTAGAAAAGAACAGTTGCATTTTTTCTGAACCCTTGAAAACCCCAATTTTGCCTGCTGCAGTGAAGAAAAGTGAGCCTAGATTCAAAATGGCTGTTGATAAAAATAAAATAAATATTTTTTGTGCTGTTTACTAACAGGGCTATATATGGTGCAACTATTAAAAAAAAATCAAAATTGTCGAGCAACCCGTGCTGGTCGATTTCACATGGAATGACCCTTACATGAAATTTGATTACTAATACATGAATTACTTATTTACATCTACTTAAGACATAATTATTTACATGAAATTTAATTACTAATACATGAATTACGTAGTTGCATATACTTAAGATATAATTATTTACATGAAACCTTATGTTAATAAAAAAAATAGGCCAAAGAAACATTCTGCCATTTAGCTGGAAGCTATATAAAGATAATGTATGCATTGGTTCATTCGAACATCGATTTACAGGAGACTTAGAAAAAAAAATATTCAAATGTGGTCGTTTATCTAGAAGCTGTGTTCAGATCAGTTTGTAAGTATTCTTCCACAGTGTAAAAGCAATGGCTTAACAAGAGAATACGCAATGATCTTTTGAACAGTCTATGTTTAGTTTGAGATTGTGACTAAGCAATTTGCTGAAAAGTTGTACTCCTTTATATGCAATTGTTTTCGAAAATGAAGTAGTATTGTGAGGTAAACCTGAAAATGAGATTTAGTTTTAGTATTATGTTCATGGTTATCTGAATTATTTTGGTATATTTCTTGACTTTTACAAGCCAGGAGTGTCTCGTATTGCTTTCTTCTGAGTATAAAATATTTCCCAGAAGGCTATTCCATATCTAATTTTGCTTTCGAATGGTGCACAATAAGCTGATAATACTGTCCTTTTGCTTAAAATAGGAACGAGTGACACTATTAAGAAGAGAACAAAGGACAAGTCATGACATAACTTTTAATGTGTTGAAACCAGGATAACTTATTATTGACTTGGAGTCGAAGAAACTTTACTGTTTCAACTGACTTAATCACTTTCTTGTCAATTCGAAGAACTGGGTAAGATGTCAACTTGGCTTTATGAGTATGGAAATACAAGCAGGAAATTTTATCAATATTCAGAAATTAATTATTGCGTGTAAACCATGAAACAAACTGTGACATGCTCCTGTCAATTTTATCTTCGATTGTGGGTGGCTCGATTTTATTATATAAAATAAGTTTAGCTTCTGTAATTTGGTCAGGCATATAATTTATGTACAGAAAAAAAACAGTATTGGTCCTAGGATGAATCCTTGGGAGACCCCCACATTAATAAAGTGAGGCTTTCATCTGTGGTTAGTAACACATTTAGAATCTTCATTTAAGTGCGAGATCTCCACAATTGGTCTTCTGACCGGGAGATAAGATTCCAACCACGCTAAATGAGTACCCCTAATACCGGATCTATACATCTTATTTAATAGAATGTTGTGGTCAACGCAATCAAATGCCTTCGTCAAATAAATGAAAACACCAAAAGGATGCCATTTTGTGTCCATTGTATGCACGACGTTCATAATAAAGTCATATATAGCAGTTTGAGTTTACTTTTCTTTCAGAAATCCATTTTGAGATGAGCATATAATATTGTTGCATTTCAAATGTTTGTTTAACGTATAAAGGAAGGCATTTTCAAATACGTTAGATAGCACTGACGTACGAGGAATTGACCTATATTATTTTCCACTTTCCCCTTGCTTCCCTTCTTAATGCAATGGTTTAACGAAAGATAATTTTAGCTTTGCAGGAAATGTACCATATGTAAAAGATGTATTGATGATATGTTAATGGATAAGCTATTTTCTCTACCTCTTTTCCAGTACCAGTATTTTCGTCAATGTATTTTTTTTTTTTAATTTTTAAATGACAAGATCCAATTTCCTTCGGGGTAACGGGTGTTAGAAACAGAATTGACCACGATATGTATAGATCTAGCTTTCGAGCTATGTTTTCGTAGAGACGATTAGGTAGCACTTTTACGACCGAACTAAAATGCATATTGATATGATCAGCGTTCTTCAGAGGGTCATTTATGGTAAAGTTTGAATCATCTGCTTAATTTGATGTCCTGAATTTTCATGTGTCTGTTACGTTCTTCATTTATTACTTTCCAAGTAGTTCTACTTTTATCGTGAGAATTAAGTATTAGTGAATCATAATAGTTTCTTTTGCTTTGACGTATTACCTTTCTACATATTTTCTTATATCTTTTGTACAAATCTTTAATACGGTTGTCACTTGAATTCTTTCATCTGGCATGTAGATCTTTTATAGTCCGACTGGATGTGATTGATACCAGGAGTGATTCACGGATTTCTTGAATCTTGATATTTTTTTTTCACTTTTCTTGGAAATGAAAATTGGAATATCAATTTAAACTTTGAAATAAATAAATCGAACTTTTCATTAACTGAATGACTGGTAGATTCAGTAAATGATTAGTCTTCTTGACTCAACGTCTGAATAAAAAATATTTATATTATCTTCACTAAAATCTCGCTTGCTGATTAACATGTATGATTTTTTTTTACGATGTTTGAGGTTTCTCCTTAGGTCTTCCACAACAATATGAAATAGTACTGCATCATGATCTGAATAACCAAGATTTGAAACTTGAGTTGAATATTTCCGTTTCTCTATATTAATAATTAATTGGTCTCAAGCTGTTTTATCTTGCCGAGTGGGGGTATTTATGATTGCATTTAAATTGAAAGTATTTAGCAGTAGTTCTAACTCTGTTTTGTCTTTTGCAATACAATAAAAATATCGCAACTTTTTCATGGTTTTCAAAATACAATTTAAACCGAGACTACTATCGTAAAATCATTTTTTACAAAAATATTCACACAATCTAGGTCGTCGTCTGCGCCAATAAACACCAATTCCAACCTGTGATTGATAGTGCCACACAACAACGATTTGATATTTCATTACTTTGGAACGCCAGCATGACACATGGCGATTAAAATAGTAAATACGGCGGAAGTCGAAGAGCGTCTCGCGCTAGGAATTTGAGAAAGGAAGATGTAAAGATACATGACCGCACCTAACCTTACCTAACCTCCACTTTCCCATGGTCACTAATTTAAGATAATGTACGAAAAATGCAAAAAAATCAATGATTAATAATAAATACGAGCATATGAAAATATATTTCGAAAAAAAAAAGAAAAAGTGTTGACCCAAGAAGGGTTTGAATCCGGGACCTTTCACTCAATAAATGAACGTCTTGACCATTCGGCCACGAAGCCGAGTTAGGATATTTCGGTTTCGTCGTTGTATTTACAGTGGGTAGCGTCAGAGTCTGTCAGTAGGACGTCGTAGGTGACGACGACTTCCGTCGTGTTTACTATCTTAATCCTCACTACAGCATGACACTTGAATCATCAATATCACTTGTAAATGCACTTAATACTCTTTAAGGTAGTCATCGTGAAGAATTATATCGTTCAAGTATTTACATGCTGTACCACATATTTGATTAGAAAATTCAATTAGTTTCAAACCATGAAATAGGACAGGACGAGTTTCTTGTTGATTTCACACTTCGGATACACAACCAAAGTAGATATAACTCGACGCTGAAACATAATCTGTAGGTCGTTGTGGTTATTTCCATAATTCCAATGAAATAGTAATAATTATTTGTTGAAAATACAAGATGCGTGGGCAAAATAAAAAATGTTGTTTCCACAAAGCAGTGCTGTGACGACGCTCCAACGGAAAGGCTTTCCTACTTTTTTCATAGCTCTTCTGTGCAGTTTACGTTTCCACTTACCAAAGTAAGATCATGTTGCAATTAATGGATATATTTTTCAACTCTTTTGCCCTGTCCTCGTAAAATACAGTTTCTCTTTTATAAACGTATTTTACGAACGAAAGTTCTCTTTTGTCAATACAATTACCGCTCTTTTTGTTTGGGTCTTTCTACTACAAACGTAAGTTAATAAACGAAAACCATATTTTCTAATTATTTGAAATTAATAATTTTTGTTTTACTCCTCTTAGAAAAAGTGATTTTTTTAACACAATGTGCTATTACTTTTACAAGGAAATACAACTGAAGAGTCAGGTATTAAAAATCGTTCAGTCTATTTTTGGACAAAGTGGGATCTTCATATTTTCTATAGTTTGTTCAAGTCCTCTTTCAAGCTATGAAGGTCTTCACCACCGTGCCAGCGAGTTACAAAGTCAGTATTCCTACAGCACACTCTTGAACTGAACGGGTTTTGGTATCTGACTCTTCAATTTTTGTAAATGGAGTGAATGGATGTTATTACAACGCAAAAGAACATAAATAAGATTCCATTTTGGGTTTAAAAAATTATTTGTTTAGACGGCTTAAGTATGAAATTTCAGAATATACATCGTTCAATGTGACATTTCTGAGTTAAAATTCAGTGACCAAAGTAGCGAAGTGTTTAAAGCCGGGTTTCTAAACCTGGGGCTCGCGAAGGGAAGTGAAATAATAAATTTAACTAGGCTTTGTAGGTTTTAAACTAATAATAACAAAGAAAGTATTTCATTTTGCACACTGCTTTTATAATTACGAAAGACGATGTAATTTGTTGAATAGTTTTTGAATAATTAGGATAATTTTTTATCAAATGAGTCGCCGTGCCTCAGGCGGTAGATCGTCTGACTACGAATCGGGCGGCCCGGGTTCAAATCGCGTCTAAGACGCTGGAGACTTTTCTCGCAGTATTTCCATGCTTGGTCCTCTGAGGTGCACTCAGCCTCCTATCAAATTGAGTATTTTAGCACCCTTCTTACTCCTGGGCACCATTTGAAAGTAAAGGCGGTTGAGCGTGGGACTGAACGCCCCACCTCACTTTTTACCGTAGGTCGAGAATTCGGCGCGTGCGTATCGTACATCGGATAGCTTTACCCTTTTTTTAAAATCAAATACAGCAAACCAACTGTCATAATTTGAAATGTCATGTGTTGTGGATCGCCGGCCAAAGTGATAGTAAAATTGGGTCGCAGGATGAAAAGATGGTTTAAAGGAGTCACATCCATGAATAATATGTCTTCTCCATGCATGCCATTGACCTAATGATGAATCCACTTTTATAGATTCCAAGGCAACTTATACCGAATTCCAGACGTAATTTAGGCTTTCTTTGAGGTTCAACTCCTATAATGCTGAATGTTAATGCTGCTTTAATTAGAAAAGATATGACTAGCCTAAACTAATAAATAGGAACATAAAACTATCGAATTTTGATCTCGCATGCAGGTGGCAGTGAAAGTAGAACATTATTGAAGTAGAAACTTAAACAGCGAGATTATCATAACTTTTATTAAGAGAATGCCACTCACTGCCTGTTTATTTCATGAGCATCACAGACAAATCACTCATATTGGCTACTGTGAAAGTGTGGTCGCAAAATATGGGGATCTTTTCAAATGTTTGAAACACTGTGGCACGGAGGCGACAAGTAAATGAGTTACAATAATTTTGTTTTTTAGATTTTTCAGTCCATTTATTTTTTACATTTTAAATGGATCATCTTGAAATACACGCATTGAAGGTAGAGTTCTAACTATTTAGCGTGATCCAATGTAAATTTACGTGGCAAGGACCATATCATATGCTTACCTTTAACATAGTTTATCATCCTCGCTGCCATCGGATCTTTTAACTGAATGGAGATTAAAAATACAAACACAACTAGTTTCGCCAAATTATTCATTGGCTTCCTCATGTGCAAAAGAAGAGTACAAGGTTAAGGGGATAAAAGGAGCCCTCTGCAGATATGGCCTTATTCACACACACACACTGATTAAATGGTACCAGCGCCCAAAATCGAAACACTATAAAGCAGGAAAACTAAACGTGAAGAGAGAGAAGATGATAAATCATAGATATGTTTGCCTTTGTACCAACCTGTTACCGATAGGCTGAAAACAGTTTTTATTAAAAATAAATAAATTGAAACGCACCCTAAAACCTCCAAAAACATTAAATAAAAATTTCACACAGTTTAAAAGTTACTATGTTCCAAAAAACACAGTTTGTGGAGTTTACCGCCAGTGCAAGGACGTGTATATCGGAATGACCAAAAGGAACCTTAATACCAGGATCACGGAACACATTAGAGATGCCAAAAAGAATGAAAATCCCACACACGGCCTCTCACAACATCTTAAAACTATCACACATGAAATAAATGATGCCAAGATATTGTACAAATTAGATTCCGATAAAGAACGAATGGTTTATGAAAGCATTCTTATTCACAAAAAGCAACCTTCCCTAAATTTAGGTCAAGGCATGTTAAATAAATCGTGGTTTGACAACATAACTTCTCAAACACAAAGTTGTTCATTGAAATTCTTCTGTTTCATTATCTGGCAACAGCTTTCCATTTCGCAACACACTATGACAACATTGCACCTACCTTGTTTCCGCCATTTTTTATTTTACCTGCAAAGGAAACTGACAAATGTCATACCTGCATACGGTTTCTATTATCCGCTTAACCCTTTAAACTTCCTTTTGCAGTTGAGGAAACCAATGAATAATTTAGCGAAACCAGCTGTGTTTTTAATTGCTATTCAGTTGGAAGATATGATGGCAGCGAGGATGATGTACCATGTTAATGGTAAGCATATTTAACGTTAGCTTTTTCATATGAAAGATGTTTCACTGTATTGTTGAATACCATGACTCACGTATATGGTGTGCAGAATTGGAAGTGACATAGCTGAAAGGTCTACCTTTCGGAACTTCGGCCTGCATTATACGCAAAATGTTTTGGTAAAGACAGCAAAGTGAAGGGTAAAATGTATTTGGTGAGACTATGTAAATTTAGCAAACTAACACTGTATTATTAAAATGTTGGCAAATAAACTAAATTTAGATAGAAAAATGACGATACAAGAGAAACGATTGGATATATAGGTTTCCTATTTTGAGACCCAGTCTCGAGAATAAGACAGTTAAATGGTTTCTTTCTTTACAAAGACAATGTATTCTCGAAAATTCAGTCTCTAGAGAGGGCATTATCAGCAGTAAAATATGTTTATGGTAAAACAAAGAAGGAAGTTCAGTTAGTACCTTTTCCGTATCATCTTACCTTATTCTCTGTTCACCCACCGAGCGGTTTAAGCTCAGTTGTAGAACGTTGGTTTAACAATCCGAAGATACAGAGAACGATCCACGCGGCTGCCAAACCTGACAGATCTTCAGAGGCTTTTCTCTCAGTCAGCTCAAACAAATACTGGGATGCTCTCTTCAAACTAAATCCTGGCCGACTTCCATCATCTCCCCATTACTATCCCGGCCTGAGCCAAAGTTGCCTAAGTGACATACATAAATGCAAATAAAATTCCTCTATTTTTCACGTATTCTTTGTGAACAAGCCCTGAAGTGGCGAAAGCTTGTAAGCTATTTATACTTCAGAGTAGTTTTAAGCATTATTTTGGCTTCTTAAGTACCATTGTATACAAATGATTTGTGTTTTGCCCAGAGAGAGACTCTATGACACGAAGGTTCCTTCCATCTGTGTATCTGTCGTTCTCTTCTTGCTTTCACTTATACAAATCGTGTATTCTTTCTGGAGGCTGTACATTTGCTTCATTCTGCAAGGTATTCGCAGTTAGTTTGCCTGGTTTGTAAACCCAGTGGTGTCATGTGTCCCAATTTGTAAATTCTTTCCACAGGGTGTAAGGAAAGCATCTTCTTTCAGTTTTTTGTTTAAACTTTAATATGTAATATTTTTTTCAAGTAACTTAGCTACTTACTGAACTGCCAAATCAATTTGTTAACACTTTTTACGATGACCTAGCTTCCGGATGTTTTGTTCTACATGTCTTTCGAAACTGTCTGTAACCGCAAAACCTACCAGTTACCATTGCTTTAATATTTCCTTTCGTCTTACGACTAGGGAGACATTTTGTGGTTCAGATATATACTGACACGGGTATTTTGCTTAATTAGGTTTTGGGTAAAACTCCACTGCGAACTCATACCATCTTCTCTCTTGTATTGCAACCACAAAATCCTTCAGACATTATCCTCTCTTGTAAAGCTTGACGATCAGCACTGCTTTTCTCCGTCAGCAAGGTTTTAGTAGGCTATACAAGCGTGCTTTCCCAAAGATTGCTTCCTCCAAAATTATCCATAGTTGTTCTCGCAATAATATTATTCCTCTGCCGGTAATTATGAGGGAAGTTTAAACTATACTAGTACAAATTTTGTCTTTTACCATGTAACTGATCTTATTTTTAATGTTTAGTAAGGTTTTGTTGCGTAGCCTATGCCTCTTATGCTAACAAACATCTATACTTCCTCTTAAAAGCAAGTCTCATGATTTTCGACCAATACGCAATATTTAACCAATTATGATTGTAGTCATTTCCAATGCATGTAGTCCTTGTATCTGGGAATAAATACATTAACGTTTTGATCCTATTATTACCGAATATGCCTTAAAAATAGACCAGTAAATAAAACGAAGAAAATACGAACGGCAGAATATTCAGACAAAATTTAAAATTAATTTAATGAAACGTAAGGGCAGTTTCAAGTATTATGTACGCATATTTTAGTCATTTTAGACCCCTTCCCCCTTATAAGCAAAAATAAGTAGATACTTGCTCCCCTTTCCCTTCTGCTTATGTAAGACTTGAACGACCCCCTTGTAAAATTAGAGGTCATCGTGAATATATTGCCTGTCTTCTAACTTAACTGCTAACTTAGCCGTAACATTTTAAATAACATTGTGCTTGTCTGTTACACTAAGCTTTAAGAATACCTAAATGATAAATACAGAATTTTGCATCAGCTAACTGAGTACGAAGCTGATAACATTATAAAAATATCTCCAAAGTACGGCCGTACTATAGCAACTTGGGTAAATGTACCAGCAGTCGCAACTTGCGCAAAAATATTATGAAAATAGCTAGGGACCAACAAAAGGTAGAAAGTTGGTAAAATGACCGCTGATTTCCGCAAAGCTTAATAAATGACGTTTGTAGTGTCAAGGCATGATGGGACGAGACAGTTCAGGTAAACAAAACAGCGTGTCGTGGGACGGTGGATAGGAGTGGTAGTTGTAGTGTATTTGCTTAAGCGGATCTTGGACATGATTTTGTTTAAAACTGTTAAGTGTTTCCAATATTGCTTCTTTTAAAGGACTGAGCTTGAGTTTAATGTACCGTAGAATGTACCACATTGTATTTCTAATGCAAAGAAACGACCTAAAAGACGACCAAACGGTGGAGAAATGAAAGAAAAAATGTTCCTCGATGAGACATGGATAACAGCAGTTGATTGAGATTTGCGGAAGAAAATGTTCATCCTCATAACCGTAAGTGAGCTCATCTGTGTTTTTATGTAACAACTGTAGCATTTTTAATGTAAGTAGCCCTTGCTATGTCATTTTGATATTTGCCTTATTAGATTATCCATGTGTCTAAAATTAGAAATAAACAAGAAAGGAACCTTTTACATTATATTGTTTTAGTTCTATACCCATATAAAGCACAGAAGAAACTACTATACATCTTTTCCTTTGCCCACGGACCAAGATACTTCTAGTATTGGGCCAAAAGTTCCTCTATTGCACCAAATTTTGTAACACACCCATACCAGCCTTGAACGTTTCAACCCTCCCTCAACCGCGAACTCACCCTCTCTTAGTATCAACCGTTCCATCGAAAGTAACATCTCCATAGTCATTTCGACCAGCACCAATAATGAATTCCTACATCAGATTACTAACCAACCCAACTTAACCAACGCAATGCCATTGTGTTCCGCGACAGAACCACGACATAGTCTTCTTCCTGCTGATATGGGGTCCACCACGGTAATCTTCGACAAAGCTGATTGCCTTCTGGGGGCTAACTGACAACTATCGGACTTCAGCACCTACAAAATCAAACACCACAGACCTAACCTACGTGCACTAACAGAAAAGTTCCGAATTTATCGCCGTTAATGGTTCTCGTGAAGATATTTCTGAAATTTCCATAAAACACCTAATCCTCGGACAGTCCAGCTACGCCTACATTCTGCCTATTACCGAAAATCCACGAACCGGGTAACGCAGACAGACCCATTGTGGTCAGGTGTAATTCCCTATTGTACGTATTTCAGCTTTTGTTGACTCCTACTTGCTATAGTCACATTTTCAAGCACTCCCTACTCGACACTCAGCACTTCCTAGAAATATTTTTTTCATTACCGCCACTCTCTTCTAACATACTGCTTGTTACTATAGATGTCACTTCCATGTATATCAACACTCCTTATCACCTATGCCTAGCAGCTTTCCATTTCTTCCGTATCCCGAGTTAAATCCCTTTTCTCAACCACAGCCTTCTTTCTAAATCCGGTGAACCTAGTTCTCACATATAACTTCAGCTTCAACAACAAACTCTACCTTCAGATTCGAGGCACGATCATGAGTACGAGAATTATCCCTTCCTATGTTAATCTGTTCATGGGCGAGCCAACAAATTCCAACAAAGCCAAATTCTAACAACACTACTTTCCATCCGCTTTACTGGATGACTTTTCCATCTTATGGCCAGATGGTGAGGCTAGACTCTACACGTTCTTAGAACAGGTGAACTAGTTCCACGTGATCCAGTTCATTTGATCTGTTTCAAACGAAAAGGAAACAATTCCTTGACGCGGACTTAGGTGAGCATGAAACCAACCAATATGCAGTAATTATTTACATTACTCAATTCCAATCCTTATTACGCGAAGAAACCGACTTCTTTCTTCTCTGCCCCCAGAGGATAACGCTTGAATTGGAGTTCTGCTGCAACTAGAGTTGCTATTCGTCCCAGATATTCAGATATGAGTTCCAATGTCCCAAAAATTACTCCCAGTACGCATAAATGTTTCAGTTTCCAACGAAAAAGAAAGGGAGAGGAAAATTATCGTTCATTTTGTATCACAATTATATTTACATACTTGTGAGAATGGAAGTTTAAAATAGTTTTAAAAGGGGCCTTCATGAATTTAATTAAGTTCACGATTCACCTATCTTTATATTGAACGAAACACCTATTTCATTGGGACGAGTTTTTCTGCTCAGTGGATATTGTCAGACTTTCTTTCATCTGTCTTTTACTTCACAGTTATTTGAACCACTTACTGATTTTTTTTTTGGTGATTTACCGTTGACCGTAACAATGCCCAGAAGAAAAGTATACTTTGTTTAATACACTTTGTTCATAAATTAGTAGCGTCCCAGATTTTCACTTTCGAAATATAGCAACCCTAGTTGCAACCGAAACCTAGCCACTAACGCCTTCAGGAAGTTATAGTCCTGAACTCTACCAAGTAGATGTGACGCGTACCCTTGCATATTTTACCACCTCAAACTCCCAAAATAAATCCGAAGCTACCGGTTCTAATCGGCCGATTCAATCTTAAACTAACCAAGATTTAACAGATCCTACATTCTCATCTCCACATTCTCCAATCCTACCGAAACACAAGATCAGTATTTCACAAAACCGAGATTAGCTTTTCAGCTGACACCGCCAATCTTAGAAACATCTTAGTACGTATGAATCCTTACCCCTATGTCATCTTCAACTGTCGCCTATAAATGCAAGAGACCTAGAGGAATTGCTCCATCCTCATCATTTCTCCCATCGTCACTATAAATACTCATCATTAGTGATTGTATGAAGCAATGCTAACGCCTTAATGCCGATGAAACTAAGATACTAACGAAGTGGTTGGAGCATTTAATCACAGCATTTAATAATGATCGACTTCACTCCACCCTGATGACGGTACTTGCCACCCCGGTAACGTAATTTACATCGTGACATGCAGATTCTGTGTTCTCTTTTAAGTGGCAGAAAAAAGTGTCCCATTAAACATGTGAATTAACAACTGTCTTCACTTTTGCATCAGCAACAAACAATACGCTCCAGTCTTTTTACACAACCACTCATATAACATCTTAACGTGTACATGCAATACATGTTCTTCCTTGTAATACCAACACCTCAACACGCTGGTTGTGAGGATGAGTCTTCATTCACAATTTCAACATAAATAAAGGTAAACTGCTTACATTTTTAAGAACTCTCAACCCCTTATAGTTGGTACGCTGGCTTTCCATTCGGAAGGTCCAGTTTTCGATACCAGCGGCTGATCATGCTGACAGATTTTCCACGATTTTTAAGCAAACCTTCACCTTAAGGCCTGACTGACTTCTTCCCGCTGTCATTCTCGGCCTGATCTATGGATGTCTGAAAGTCATAAATAAATTCAATCAGTTCACTTATTAGCCTCTCTTCTTCTTCTGTCCCCCTTTACTCTCGTTTACACGATCTTATCCTGAAACTTACACACAGTATGTTAGTCATCATTCCAAACTTGTGTCATCCTCTACATGACGCAACTATCGCTCCGTTCATTGGTCTTCATTCATGTGTTTTATATTGTAACCTTTCTGCGAGCAAGACCTTACACAGATCGAAATGTAACACTTTCTTATAAGTATCTTCTTCTAAGAAGTGAACTCGGAGCATACTTTTGATCCAGAATCCATTCTGTAATTTGGATCTTTTATTTGTTTTAGGAGGGATATTTTGCACTTTATTATTACATTGCTTTTTTTTTCAACACACATTTAGGACAACACAGTACAATTACAAGACGAACACAATACATTTAACATTTATGGTTCAGACTGCTGCTTTATTCCTGTTTTCTCTTTCAACTGTAAATATAAATAAAATTTCGTTAGTTTATTTTTCCTCCTTGGAGTTTTTACATTCCTTTTCTTATACAAGAGTTTTCTGGCTTTTCTCCTATGTTTTAGATTACCTTTCTCCTGTTGTTTTTCATGCTTTCTGTAGTTATGTTTATTCGCTCTTCTGCTTGTATGTCTGCTATTTGTCTTTTTCTCCTTCACCTGTAAAGATATACAAAATTTTATCAGGTATTTTTTCGTCTTGGAATTTTTCTGTTTTCTCGTGTATGAGTTTCTGGCCTTTTCTCTTATATTTTAGTTGGCCGTTCTCCTGTGCTTTTCCATAGATTTCGTGTTTGTTTACAATTATTCCATTTTCCGCTTGTTTATTGGCTTTCTTCCGGTTATTTGTTTTAATTAATTTACATTTATTTGAGCATTGTTTAGATTCTTTGAACCTTTTCTGCTGTAGTTATCGGTTTGCGGTTATTTATAAATTTATTATTTAAAGGTCTTCTTTCTTTATCTCGCTGAAATCAGCAGGGTATGTACGGCATTATGTTAATATTAGTTGTATTTAATATGATTGCCGCTATATTAGACTATATTTTATTTAGAGATAACACATAACCACACACGAACATGGACTCGCCCACGAAAAAAAAAAAACGCAAAACACAAGTAAGAAAAAGAACACGAAGAAACACGTTGGAACTGGAACAATATCATGTAAATATCCCTTTCCTATTTATCTTTAATTTTAACTCAAAAAGCCATTTACGCTTTTCTTTGTGGCTACTGCCAAAATAAAGCTATCTCTTGCCTAATGATAGAAGCAGAGGTGTCTATCAAATTGCATGCGACTGCAGCAGTAGTTATATAGGTCATTGGCGAAGAGAAATCAAAAGGTTAAATGAACATATACGCGATGCAATCAATTCTACTTAGATAACAGAACAATCGAACCACATCATATTACAGAAGCACCAATTCACGTAAATCTAAAG
>JAGDQP010041727.1:0-16796 GCA_022664845.1 Lepisma saccharinum | reverse complement strand
AAGAAAGAATATTACATTAACCAATATGCTGATAATAAACGCCACCAGTAGCAGACTCATTCCATAAACTAACGTAGCTTCCATCCATTTATGGTGCGTAGATCTGTATATTCCAGTATCGATTAAATATCAAGGCAAAAACTCAAGAGCGACAGTGATAAATGGAAGGAATGAAAGAAGTGCAAATTACACTTTTTGTTTCTTTCAAGACACGAAATTCTATGCAATAACGTCTCCTTCTTAACACATCATTAGTTACCAGCCAGGTGAATGCTGACTCACAGCCTGGTGTGGGTTTCCTTTCGACTTTAAATAAAATTACTTTGGAAAGGTATTTACCAAATCAGCTTCAAAGAACGATTCAATTCATTCAACCTCCTTGACTGTATACTTTCAATTTCCTCTTATACAGTACTATATACGTATTTTCAATAACTGTCTATCAATATTCTTGCGCTGTTGTGCGATTTTTCTTTGTGGGTTGCCTTATTTGACCTACTGTTCAGAATCAACAACGTTATTGGCAGGATCTTCTCTGAAAAATATTACATTCCTTATTTTCTCAGCGTTCGAAATTATTTATACAACAATTTTTATTCAAAAATTACGTAGCGATATGCATGCTTATGTACAAATACAAGTATTATTGAAAGGATGTTTCAGAAAGAGACAAAAGGAAAGTTATGTACTATCACATACTTGATAGAAATAGATGTACAGCATATAGTTTTCTTATTGGTGCAGCACGCTGCATCCAGTAACTAAGTCGATGATATTGCACTGAGGAAAATAATGGGAAAGGGATCACAGTCTTAGAAGAAACCCCCAGTGTGAGATTTCTTCTCTCGATGCAATGTAGATTTAGGGCGGTGAAGGCCTATTTTACATGAGCACCCTATGAACGACTTATGATTCTACTAAAAGCTAAATGGACCTTTCTCAAGGTATTAAATGATCCAGAAAAGAAGGCATCCTTCTATATTTTTATTTATGAAAGAATAGATCCGGGTGGAAACGGCAGAGGAAAAACAACTAAGGCTTGGCTGGCGGAGAGAGTGGACAGGCGCTGATGGTGTTGCCAACTTTCCTCCCCTGACCCTGGCCCGGTTACCCCAGCCTAGTTACGCAACTGTCCGGGACTCGAACCCGGGACCTTCGAGTCACTGGCCTAACACCTTAGACCGCACGGCTCCAAAATTGTGAACAGACGAAAAATAATATCATAATTCTGGTAAGCATGAATGTGATTAAAGAATCCTATGTATGAAGTGAGAAAATCTACCTCCATAATTGTGGCGAATTTGTAGATTCATAGAATCAAAAGAGAAGCCTCTCTTACCGTATTTGAATAAACAAAGTAAATATACACTTTGTTGGGTTTATCTCTGTGAAATATAGATTTACGTTGCGCACCTCTAAATTTATTATTGTATTGTTCTCGCAATGTTTGTACGTGCACATTATATATTTATGCATTCAACGTTCTCATTCTGTATGCGATAGATAAAGACTACTAAACACCATGTGTTCACCGACTTCTGTAATTACTATGTGAACAGATGATGATGAAAACAAACTATGTTCTCTCTCTCCTCATTTTTCTTTAATAGTAGAGTAAGGCATGAACTATAGTTTAAATTCTCTATTACATAAGCAGATCATTCACCTTATGATATTAACTCTTGCTTAGTTTTTCCCTCTCTCTTACGGAGATAACGAAGACAATGTCTGATTAGGTAATTTTCAGAGTGTTTCTTGAAATTATAGGATACAGAATTAACTGTAAGAACAAATAATGAATATATATCTCTACCAACAAAATGCAATGACCTTTTAAAAGTAGCATGACTGGAGACACGGTTGAATGATTCAATTGGTGCAGAACCTGATTAAAAAAAATAGTCAACCAGTGTTGCAGCACTTAAAGGTTGTCTTAAATCAATATCTCAGAAGATCTTGCCAGAAGATTTTGACATTAAACGACAAAGCAAATACACTCCAGAATAAATTTTAGACCATATTTATTACATAATAGTGATGGGTTCACGATATTTTCGATACCTCAACTAATTGAGCGGATACTTCGATATTTTTTTTAGAATAATAACTTTCTCTGAAAATAATCTCATGGTAGAACGTTAGGTCTATAACTTACACCTTAAACCTTCTTGAATTTGAATTTTATTTACGGTCTTTAAGCATCTGACTCAGGACAGAGTTAAATTGTAAGAAAGCAATACGCTTACATTTTAATTTTAGTGTACGTAATATTAATACATTGATGGACATTTTGAAAAATGTATGGAATATCAAATATCAAGTATTGAAGGTTAGAAAAAAGTACCGGCAGTAACAAGAAATTCTGATAGCGACCCATCTCTATTTGTTGGATTATAAAATTCTAGAAATGTAGAAGAATAAATTCGTAACGGTTTAAGAAATATTGAGTACTGAATGAAAACATTCGTAGACACATAAAAAGAATCGAAACAGAAAAGTGTCCGATTTCAGCCCCTCCCCCATATATTTGTTTCTGTTTTTCGTACTCTCTTTATGATATGCTGAAAAAAAAATAAGCAAGGTAAGCTAAATCTAAACAATAATTTTCTTTGTGAATAAAGAATACTGCGACAAAAAAATTATTGACAATTCAAAAGAAAAATACTTCGAAGGAAGTTTCCTGCTTTCATATATTTGTTTGGAAGAAGCCGAAGATAAATTGGTGAGAAATTTCATTGTCCTTTAGTTCTTTAACGCCTATCATGGCCCCTTCAGCGCCAAAAAAAGGAGCTCCTCGTCTCAAGGTTTAGGACAGCGGTTGAGTTCTTTCTTCGTTGTCAATTTCTCTTCCCTTGGCTTACGGATCCTGTAAACCGACGTTATTTTACTAATACACTACTCCTTATGGCTATCCACCAGCCACACACACATACAGATCATGTGAACGGTAGTTCTTCGAGTGACGCTAAGAAACGCTCTTAGCGGCACTCACATATTTACAGCTTAATTTCTGATCTACCAAACTATAAGCCCGATTTTGATGCTTGAACCTGCATTTCAAAGTTCTTTGCCATAGTAAAACGCAGGAAAAAAATTGGGTCGATAGGACCTCCCTGGGACCCCCTAGGGTGGTTTGAAAAAAATATATCAAATTTTCACATTTCTGATGATAGCACTGGTCCCAGACCATATCGGAGACACAAGCTTGCGGGATCGTAATCTACGCTTCAATACCTTTCACACGGTGTATCACACATAAAAATCGGTGAAGGGGTTCAAAGGTTATGACCTTTTCAGTCCAATCACAGAATTTTCACAAATTATAAAGAAGGGCCTTTGTCATTCGGTCTGTCTTTGTTTTAGCCCAAAACGGTTGCTTCTTTTTGGGGGTCAATTGCGGGCCTCGTAGAGGCAAATTGATGCTTATTTTTTTGATAGGAGCTACAGTTTTCGAGAAACGGGGCCTTACAAAATAAGCTATATCAGTAGAAAATCCCCATCGGGGTAAATGGAAGAGTGAGGCAAGAATTCTACTCACAAAAGAAGTGACATCCATTTTGCAAGTGACTTTGATTGCGTCACTATGGCGGAAAGGAGGATACTAAGTCTCGATTTTATTAGAAAGGAAACACTTCCACCATAATGACACAAACAAAGTCACTTGCAAAATGGAAATCACTTCTTTTGTGAGCAGAATTCTTGCGTCACTCTTCCCTTTACCAGGAAGGGATTTTTCTACTGATTATTCTACATATCATAAAATAAGAAGGCGCACAATTTGTACTATCGGTCACATATGCGTGAGAAAAAGAGGGGAAATAATGGACTCATGGCGGATACAAGACTATTTTATGTGGTTTGAAACTACATAAGAACCGCTAGCCCAACCTTAAAAACACCATATATAATTCTTGGTTTCCTAATATTTTCGGTGTGGGTCAATGACAGAGAGAGAGAGAGAGAGAGAGAGAGAGAAAGGAATTTGCCCGAGTGTGTCTAGTTTATCCCTCATATACCGACTGGCTGATGAGCACAATCTTCAAAAGAGAACCAGTCAGAAGTGACAGAAAAAGCGTGATAAAAGTCGACTTGATTCCGATGGAGGGGGAATGCTCGTGTTCCTTAACAACAAAAAAAAAAAAAAACGATAACATCCATTCATTGAAAAGTGTTTTTAGATGTTATTGTTGGTTTTCTTATATTTTGATACACCCTATTAAGTGAAAGAAATATTAACTTTAACAGTTTCAAATTTTAAAAAGATGACTTCCACTCTTGTGTAAAACCAAGTTGTAAAGAATTGTATAGAGTAGAACTCGGTTATAACGGCATTCAAGGGACTCGAAAAATTGTGTCTTTATAACCTATTGTCATTGTAATTTAGGTGTATGCAGTTATAAGGAATACGTTAATACCACAGAATACCTGACGCTATAGGTAAGGTATCCTTATAACCGATGTCGCTATAACTGAGGTACACTGTATTTAAGATAGAAGAAGATAATACAGTAGAACTGTTAAGCGATATAAAAAAATATATTTATATATTACTTTTGATTACATATGTATCATATGTATTGTCCTAAATAGCACAGGATATCCCAGGGATTTAGATCCTCAATATGCGTACAATGTTCCTGAATATTTGGGATCAAATAAGGATCTTCCTAGGACATTCTTTTTAGAACATTAAAATAATATTGTGGGTAGGAGTTTCAGGAATATTCTGAAAATAATCTCCAAAGAATAATTGTTATTGACATGCGTTCATTCAGGACATTCAGATATTCATAGTATATTTCCAGAATGTACCTGTGCTGTGTGGGGTAGAACAATGTTGAAGAAAGTACCAAGTACCGAAGGGCAAAAATAAATACCAGTATCGAGTATCGAGAAATTCTGGTATCGACTTACCTCTTAATTAAATATGTATCATTTGCATTGTAGAACAATGTTGAAGAAAGTATCGAGTATCGTAGGTCAGAAATACCGTATTTGCCGGCGTATAGGACGCAACCTCTTTTCGAGGACGATTTTCGGGGGAAAATACCATGTACGTTAAAATTCCATTAGTTTCGGCACTTTTGAAAGAAAATCTTACGTAAGCAATATCTTAGACCCTACATTCAAAATTACAAAAGAAATGTAACTGAAACAAAGGGGGTGAAGTACGACACTTCAAATTCAACAGTATTGTTAATGTGCCTACACAATATTTTGCCGATAGCTGTTTGTATTTGCCGGAGTATAGGAAGCACCGGCGTATAAAATCGTCCTCTTTTTGAGGACGATTTTCGAATGGGGGGAGTGCGTCTTAAACGCCAGTAAATACGGTAAGTATCGGTATCGAGAAATTCTGGTATCGACCCATCTCTATTTCATAACTCGAAAAGTAATAATAAACGAACTAACTTCCTATCTCAAAGGAAGATATAAACTAAATTGGTTAAGATGTGGCCTTGGTGTACTCGACATGTTAGTGATACGTAAATGATTTGAGTTCGATTGAAAAATTGCACGGTGGTGCAGGAAATGTCATATCATTTGTTTAATGTAGGCCTATAACAAACACATTTGAATTAGCCACTGTAAAAATTCAGTTTTTGTGACAAATTCAAGATACTGAGGAATTAAATTAATTTGTCAGCAAATAAAATGTTTTGGGAACTTTAGGACAATTGTTGGTCCAACTAATTTTACGTCAGATACATTCTACATATTTCATTCTTCTATGTTCATTATAGAACAAATGGCAGCAAGAAAAATCCACTGCTAACTCAAGTTCGATTCCTATAATTGACAAGTTTGGCACATAATTTGGTAATAAGCCACAGTCTGGGCCAGAGACATAGCCAGGTCGAGTGTTCAGGGAGTCTGGAATCCGGACTCCTCCAAAATGTCAATATCTAGGAAAATTTAGCATACAGATAGGCGTAATTATATTCATTTCATATACATACCAACCCTATATCTCCGAAAGAAACCGGTGGACCCCCTCCGAAACAAAATTCTGGATACAGGCTTTGCCTGGACAACACTGTATCTGAAGGATAACTTGTTCAATATTATTGTAGTTTTAATTTCGGTTTTGCATTGGTTGCAACTTTTTTCTTTATGCGAATCTTCAAACCAACACATGGTACATGTGCTCAATGTGAATTCTTGAGTTACATTTTCTGGGTTATTTTGATAAATTGTGTTTAAACTTCAACTTGAAGGAATCCACTGCATTTTCCTGCATGAAACATTAGGTCTATATGAAATGTCAAATAGGTTTCTTGAACATCAACTGCAGTTCACAGAATATGGTCGCCCCACACCATAGATTTTATACATGTGACGTCTTCCTGTGGAACTTCCTCAAAGATGGCGTTTCAAAATAACTGACAAAATATATGACTACTAAAAGTATACATTGCACATTTATACTATGCGTTACTTACATTTGTGTCGAAAGCACGTCCCCAATGCACGACAAAATCAAGCGGCTGTCATCTTGATCATGTTATTCTCAGCGGCGGCTCTCTTATTTAAGTTTGTTCGGTTGTGCAAACTACCATCTAACATTTCTATTCTTGAAGTGTGTTACAAACCATTTTGCTTCTTATTCTTATCATTCTTTAACTCACTGAACGCTCATATAACAGAGAGAGAGAGAGAACGCGCGCACGCAGTTCAGGCTGGTCACAAACAGCAGTTCGTTTACTGTTTCCTTCAGGTTGACAACCGAGAACGATGAGGTGTAAAGTGAGCTTTTAGGCTACTCAGCGGGTGGAGGAGTACAAGAGGGTAGGGAAGATCGTTACCTCCATATGTAGCAAATTTTGGGCAACTGAAGTGGACCAGCATACACACCCGCGTGTAAAATTGCCGCACCCTTGTCAATGTGGACAGTGTTTCCAATTCCCACTTCAAAAATACTAATTTCTCGCAACTATTTTTTCTCTCGAGGTCAATTGATTCAATGGAAAGACTGTTTTTGTATATTTAAATTAAGGAATCTAAGTTGGAAAGTCTATGATAAAATATCTGTTATCAAAAGTGCTTTTTAAAATCATTTCTCTGGAATAATGCCCAAAAATAAGAATAATAATTCTTGATTTTTTCGCCTTCGTTTATTATTCTGAAGAATGACCTAACTTTGAATCATCCTGCCGACTATTCTGATTACAGCTTATCCAAATTCTCGCAGCCCAATCCAGTGCATGTTCAAGTAGTACGTAACTCTGATTAAGTAAAAGGAACTCTCTTAGGAACGTATGGCAACTCTGCGATATATATTTTTCAATTTTACACGTTTCCAAAACCAGGAAAAGAAATCATGCCTCTTGGATGGAAAGTTAATCAAAACATACAATAGCGCTCATCGAGCAACCGTAGCTCAGTTCATAGAGTCTTAACTTCGCTTTCGGGAGATTATTGGTCCGACCCAGCACCCGACCGACTGAGGTTTTCCAGGGGTTTTCTGTCACACCAGGCAAATGCCGAGATCGTATCTTAAACATAGGATCAGGCCTATTACTTCCCGCATCCTGCCCCCTACCCTAGACAGCCCTAAGCCATAGATGCCTAAAGTTCATAAATGGATTCAACTTAATAGCACCACGCGTGTACCACAGGAGTCTACGAAGGATAAGGACAGGTTTCACGGGAACTTTACTTTAATGCCTCTGCAGCATCTTAAGGCAGTAGTTCTTCCCAAGGAGAAAGGAACGGGTTAGGTATTAATTATGTTCTTAACTCAATGGGTACCACAGCATTAGCCAGCATGACTGATGTAAATTTCACCTTTACAGTGACTGATCTTTTTTTGTTTTAATCTTCTGACCTGATAGGGGTGGGAAAAAATGGAAGATCCATTGACCTTGTAGACTGTACGAAAAGTAAGACTATTCTCCCGGATCCCAAAGTTTCGTATTCGAACCAGCTTGTGTTCTCACGTATCTTATAGGCTTTAAAAATACCGTAACATACACCGTGACTATAAATGAGTTCTATAAAAAAAATCATACTTCAAAACTATTATATATAGTGTGTCCGGGAATCCCTATGACAGCGTTTGGGAGTTGAAAGTAGACATCAAAACAAACAAGAAAGTATATGGACACAAACCTCAAAAGCGGCGTCCTTTCCGAGTTATAAGCGTGGGAAATTTGGCGGCACGGAACTTTGACGCGCTATAGCACTAAGACGAATGGCCGTGACACAGACGGTGTGGAATTTCAAAAGTATCCTAGTATCCAAAAATATGAAAATCAAAACTCCAGAACAATTGCGCAAGGGATTCCCCAAAGGAAGTGAGGGATTCGCGATTATGTTTGCAAATAAAGATGGGTCAAAATGAGCAGGAAATGAAAGAGTACGTAATATTAAACTATCATTCATCTGTGCCATTTCGATAGTGCAAACAGAATCAAAGATATGGAGAACTGTGGGGTTGATTTGAGTGGTTGCATTAAGATGTAGAACTTAACTTGTCTTCAGATCATGGAGAGATATATTTGAATTTTAACCTTAATATATACAGAAGTTTAACAGTTTCGAGATATCCAAATTATAATAAAACTGACTGGGAAGCCTACAGAAATCATTTAGAAAACAATCTAAAAAACACACAAGCTACTATAAACTCAGCTGAAGATACTGATAGAGTGAATCAAACAATAACTAAAGCTCTTCAAGAGGCCCTTGAGAAGTATATCCAATATGACAAGATAATCCCACATACTGAAAGACTCCCGGCTGACATAATCGAGATTACAAAAGACATATAAACAGATTATACCATAAACAGCCTACAGAATATCTCAAAAAGCAAATCAATCAGCTAGATAAAGAAATAAAGCAAAAAATTGCCATATTCAGAGAATAAAATTAATGATTTCATTTCCAAATTGACAGAAAATTATTATAAAAACACAAAGAATTTTTGGAAATCTGTAACAGCTTTTAGGGGAAGAAAATGTGGACACACCTTACCAAATAAATTAGATAATTTAACAATTTCGTCCAATAAAGATTTTCTCAATTTGTTCTATTCTAAATTCAAGGAGAGAATAGAAGAAGATACAACCAGAAATACGGAAAGCATACAGAAAGAAGTGATGAAAACTGCATCAAAAATCAGAAAATTAACAAATCATTTTCAGGACATTACAGATCAGGATAATCCGTCTGAGGCCACAAAGGCACTTTTAGCCTATATCACAGAAGATGAAATATATAGAATTCTAAAGAAAAAGAGAAATACAGCACCCGGTACGGATGGTATACCATATATTGCACTACAAAGGAGCCCACCTATATTATCCAAAATTTTAACCAATCTATTTAATGTATCTTTGAAATTTGGAATTCTACCACAAAATTGGAAAACAGCATTTACTATATTCATTACCAAGCCTAATAAGCCGGCCGGGTGGTCGAGCGGTCTGCGGCGGTAGGCTATCGACTCAACGGTCCCGGGTTCGAGTCCCGGCAGGGGCATGGGTGTGGATTTTAACACTTAACAGCTAAAGGCAAATCGTGACGGGCCGAAGTCCAAAGTTACTAAAACTGGCCCATATAAAAATAAAGTTTTTTACCAAGCCTAATAAAAGCCGGTTTTCATCCTCAAATTACAGACCTATAACCCTTACAAACACAATAGCCAAGATATGCGAGACAGTAATAGCAAAAAGACTTAATGAATATCTGGAATCAACCAATCTTCTCACAAAGCATCAGGCAGGATTTCGAAACAAAGTATCAACCATAGACCAGTTAATGAGGATTATCACAGACATTCAAATAGCCTTAAACAAGGGATGGAGGGCGGGTGCAGTGTTCATGGACCTCAGGCGGCTTTCGATACGGTTTGGCATGAGAGATTAATATACAAACTTTATTCAATGAATCTTCCCACTACAATAATCAGATGGATTATCCAATTTCTAACTAAAAGAACCACAAAAGTTAGATCACAAGAAGAATTTTTAGAAGAACTAGAAATCAGGAAAGGAGTCCCTCAGGGTGCGGCTCTCAGCCCAATATTGTATTCAATATATGTAAACGATACTCCATCATCCCCTCATGACTTGACTCAACTAGGATTGTTTGCGGATGACACTGCATATTGGACCACGGCTCTATCTTCAAAATCAATAATATCCAAACTGAAAGAGTTAACTAACAAATTCATAAGATGGTGTAAGACATGGAAATTACTACTAAATGAAGGAAAGACACAGTTCACAGTATTTTATCCGACAGGACAAGGGCACATAAACGCAAATTCATCACAATAGGAAAAACAAAAATTAACCCATCTTCTAATGCTAAATATTTGGGGGTTACACTGGACCAGAGACTTCATTTCGGAACTCACAAAAAAGATAGAAGAAAAAAGGCATTACAAGTATTTTCGGCATTAAAGACCATACTACTGTCTGATATTTCACACAAAATAAAGACCAGAATTTACCTCTCTATATTAAGGCCAACTATCCTATATGGACATGAATTATATCACTCGAAAACAAACATAGATTATATAGAGAGGTATGAGAGATATTGGCAGAGTTTCACAGAGAAAATGGAAGGAAGACA
Organism: Lepisma saccharinum; assembly: GCA_022664845.1. NCBI lineage: Eukaryota > Metazoa > Arthropoda > Insecta > Zygentoma > Lepismatidae > Lepisma > Lepisma saccharinum. Next base: position 6,209 of record JAGDQP010041727.1, on the reverse strand, counting down.
GACGGACACTTTAAGGCAGCATCCATTTTCCTCCGATAGCACAGTACATTAAAGACAATCAAAAAATGTATATAGAATCTAACACAAATAAGAAATTTGCAAACATTAACCTACCAAAACAGCTCAATATAAAAATTAAAATAAAAACATTTCGTACCAAGAACTATTACAAATGATAAATAAATAACACAGGGTAAAATAAAACATCAAAAACTACATCTTGTAAACATAATTACGTAACAGGGATGCGACGAGGCTGAGAAATAGTGAGAATAAAAAAAAAGCATGGATAAGGCGCATTTCATAGACAAAATTCGGTGTGGAACTTGTCAGTTTCTCGAACAAATGTGGACTTTACTCATCCTACTCCTTTATTCCATTTCCTAAAAAGACCAAAACATTTACTATTATTATTATAACTATTTTTAACAAAAGTAAATAAACCTTTTCAATAGCTTTAATAGAAAATTTCATATTCAGCGGCCTTTATATTGAGATATTTGGCTATTGTTAGATAGATATAAAATTAGATTAATTCAATAAATTGCCGGCTGACTGGAATGGAGACCGATTCAAAATCACAAACTAATTATTAATAAATTCCACATAATAAATAAACATTAATCTCTAAGGACTAAAGTGGCCTAAGTTGGCCAGACGTCCATTGAAAGTGGCCCTGCGGGCCAAAGATTACTTTGGCGCACCACGAACAGCGATGCATGCCTCACAACGACGACGCATGTTTGCATAGACGCGATCGAAAAGGGCTGGAATGTGTCGGATTTCTTCGGCCGCAGATGCATACGTGCTACGAGATCTTGTTCCGACTCAACCGGGGTCTTATACACCAACGTCTTCAAGTGACCCCACAGAAAGAAATCCAATGGGATCAGGTCGGGTGAGCGTGGCGACCATGCTATTCGACCACCACGGCCAATCCATTGATGTCCAAATGAGTTATTTAAATAATATAGGACAGCCCGTTTGAAGTTGGGAGGCGCACCGTCGTGTTGAAACCACATGTGCTGTCGGATTCCAAAAGTAATTTCTTTCAGTAACTCCGGCAGTATAAAAAGATTAAGTAGTTGGCACCGGTGAGATGTTCTGGGAGAAGATATGGATGGTCCAATTAATCGTCCATGTATGATGTCTGCCCATACGTTCGCACTGAATCGTTCCTGAAATGCGCGCTCGCGAACACCATGAGGATTTTCTTCTGCCCACATGTGGCTATTATGACAGTTAAACACATCATACCTAGAGAAGGTCGCCTCGTCAGTGAAGAGTATCATTTGGAGAAATGCAGGATCCTCTTCACAGCGCTGAAGAAACCACTGACAGAAGTTTACACGTGGCTCAAAATCAGTTGGACCAAGACTTTGAACTCGCTGAATATGGTATTGATGCATGTGTTCTTGGTGGAGAACCTCTCAAACAACTGTCCTGCTCCCACCCACGTCATGTGCTATGCGTCAGGTGCTCGTCGAAGCACTTTCTCTTCAAACTGCGGAGTTCGTACGCGCCGCGTTATTGACTTTGTTAATTGACTCCATGTGAAGTCGGCAAAACTACAGCAATTGTGTTTTCATTATTAGGAAAGGCGCAAACAGTACCTGATTAGAGAGGACCGCGATAGCTCAATTGTTAGACCGCTCACCTCTGGTGCTTGGGTTCGTAGGTTCAAACTCTTCTCGTGCCATGTGAGCTTTGTGGTGAACAAACACCGCGTGCGTGGGTTTTCTTGGGGGTTCTCCCGTTTCCTCCCACTTTCTTCATTCCACCAATCTTTCCATTATCATCAATCTGATCTGAGCCTGAGTTGCCTAAAGGCCTTTAAAAAAGAAATTCAAAATACCTGATTACAGCACAATAATTTATCAAGATGCGTGCTCTATCCTGATTTCGAAATGAGTTTGTGCGTTAATGTTTATTATCAGTATAGTACTCTGTAATATGAATAATCAACTTTTTCTTTCTCATGTCAATCTTATTATTCTTCTTTTCTTATTTGAGATGGCCAATATTTCATTGCTTATCTCATGTATACACTATATAATTATTATTATACAAAATATACACTATACTATTACACTGGCCATGTTAAAAGACTGACATTTGCTCCCATTTGCTGCCGACCGGGTAGTTGTCAATTTTTCTGTATTAATTTCGATGTTTACCTAACACAAGGTTCTTGTGAAAAAAGGAATTACATATATTATTTCGTACTGCACGGTTGCAGTACAAATTCCTCAATAAAAATCTTGAAATGTATGGGGTGCCTTGACTTCGTAACCAGATACTGAGGCTGAAAGATTGTTAAGGTGTGAGGAGTAGTCTATATACAGAGAGAGTTAACGTGCCGCGCTGGTGTAATGGACAGCATACCCGGCCGGCAACTGGGAGATCTGAGTTTGAGTCCTGGTCGCGCCAGTTGTCACATTTCCTGTATTAATTTCAAGGTTTTTGTGAAAAAGGAATTACAACCCTAAATACAGATAATTACGCCTAAAATTATACTATTTATTTGCATATTAACCGGAATTTCGGGGTGAGGGTCCAGGCCAACCCCCTAAATACATACATCCATGAGTAGGGGGAGGTGTAGGTAAAATATATTAGGCCATATTTACAACAAATTACTGTTCGAATATAAGAATTACGCAAGCTAAGAATTGAAGGCCTGAATTGCAAAACATTCTTAGTCCACCGGATATATTTTTTTCAGGAGGAACAAAAAACAGTCCAAGGACTTGGGATATTATTCTATTCAGCTGAAATTATTTTGCATTAAAAAAAGGGTTCGAGTTGGAGTTAGGATTGTAATATTATGGAAGTGAATAACCCTTGGAACATAGATGCCGACGAACAGAATAAATGGAAATACGAAAGAAGTGGACTTGGGATGTTTTGCAATTAAGGTCTTCAATTATCACAACTATTGCATGTACAGGTAAACGCAGATGAGTTAAAATCCGAAATGGGTAACCTCGAATAAATAAGTGGAAACCTAAGAAAAGTGTACCTCAATAAATTAGCTGGTCGTACTATTTACACTATTTAACGTACAACATAACCTCACAAAATACTACAGACAATCTTAAATTACATGTCAACGACACGGCTTGAAGACGGAGCGAATCTATTCCGAATCTATCCAATCCTTATTGAAGCAAGGCGACATTAAAGACTTTAAGGTGATTTATAATATTTGAAATTGGGTCCTCGGTGCGTTTAATATATCTATTTGAATTCAAATACTTGACAAAATATATACTGAAGTTAAGATTATTTCAGAACTTAGTTTAACATCAGAACCAAAGTACACATGCACATTAGACCAACTAGAGAATAAAACAAAACATACATGATTAGAGTAGAGGATATGATAAAGCTGAACTGAGGAGAAAAATAGAGCATCAACCAGAAAGTACAGCTGAAAGCAGCTCAGGTACCCTCGGGGTCGCCACACATGTACTCACAAGAAGTCTGAGAATCCTTGAGACCTTCTTACAAAAAATAATTACTTTAAAGTGCTTCATTCTTTGACCTTATTCAATAAAGGTTATTTTAAACGTTTACAGAGTGAAATTAATGGAGTGAAAATTTAAGTTAAAAATAACTTTAAAAAATCCAGGTTTCTGCTCGAATTCAAGTCTTTTCCAGGTACAAAATAAAATTCCAGGCAAATTCCAGGTTTTCAAGGTTTTCCGGGTCAGTAGACATCCTGGAGATAAGATTGACGAAGAGTCAATCCTATTGGAGGATTATTCGTACATAGAGAAGAGACTTATGAACAGTCCAAGATTTATACTAAAAAACGAAGACAAATATATCTCATGGTGATGATTACAACTCACAATTCAATATAAGCAGCTAATGTAAAATCATAAAAGAAACTACTATAATCAGACAAGAAATAACACAATAAAATGTACTCAAATATGAATGAGAAACAAATAATATATTTTAAAAAAACACGTTAAAACACCCTAAAATAATTATTCATGAAACAGATGATTCGCCCTTCTGTTCATAAACATTTGCATAAACAAAAGTGAAAAATAAATTTAAGATAGTTTTGAATGAGTAATATTCAAAACTATCTTACCTACGAGATATTTTTTATACAGTTCAGTTTTAAAATAGTTCAAAATGTAAATTTATGGCATTTTGATATAATTACGTTAAAAAATAATTAAAGATCCTGGAAATCTATGTAATTCAGCTTGATACTACAACCATCAATATCAATTTAGCATCGGTAAGAAGAAAGTTCACTGTGTTTTGATGCTGTCACGAAGTAAAGCAGTTATTTTTTTTATGCAGTTCCTAATGCTGAAATAAAGTCAAGGACAAGGATGCTTTCGTGACCTTTACTCAAGAGATGTTGGAGAAAAGAGAGATAAATCAATGATCGACTACACGCTCCAAGCGAACGAACGGACCTAATGAAGAAGTGTAGTGTAAGTAAGGTAAAATTTGCAACGCAACGTATATTTTAATTCAACACAGTTCTTAGATATAAACTTTTGACATCAGAAAAATATTTTATTGTTACCCTGTACTTCGGTTCCTTTTGAAGTTTTACTGTTCTGTTTTCCTCGACAAGAAACTTAATGATGGCGAACGATTTTAAACTTATCAAATTATTGCCAAACAGTAAATAATAACATTAATAAATAAAAATATTTTTAAAATTAGGTTAGTGCTCACGGTAAAAGTCTGTTCCTTAAAATTGAGAACAAAGTTCTTGTCTGTGCAGCGAGAAACAATTTTCTTAGAAATGAGATATTAGCATTCTCATTTAACTTAAAATGAGAGCATATTTCCAAACTGTAATGTTTAAATTTCCAAATAAAATGATAATGCTGATATATCTAAGAAAATTGTTTCTCGACATAGATAAAAACTGTTTCTCAATTTTAAGAAACCATCTTTTATTGTGTTGGAACCAGTTGTTCACGAAGGAGGTTTTACTTATATGTACAATGATATCACACGAGTTTATAGCAACTTCTAATAGTATTATAATAAGTTTCTTGGCACAGCAGTACCCTAAGTGATGACTAAGTACTATTATGTTTCCCTAAGTTTATTAATTCATGTATTTAAATACAAAAACGAGTAAGCACAAAATGCCAACCGCCATGGGACATTAAACGCTCCTAGATATACAAAGGTCACAAAATTCTAATGACGTAAGCCGTTCTTCCATATAGAGAAGAGGAATGTGAGTCGGAATTCCAATTCCAGGCCACAGGATTCTCCTAGTGGATCAATTTCTCATAACATTTGCATCGAATCACCAGGCCGTTTTATATATACTCCCTCTTTCTCTCTCTCTCTCTCTCTCTCTCTCTCTCTCTCTCTCTCTCTCCCCAATTCATATGTAAAGTGGAAATAAAGTCTGAAGCGTCTGCTTTTATGGTTAATATCGCGTGGAAATGTAGTTGCTTAAACATATGTTTTGTATGTATGAGAGAAAATGGCTTATTACTGGTGCTATTAATGTCTTTATATTCGCAATAGTGCAGAGCTGTATTAACAGATTTACTACCGATCGACGAAATTGTTAATTCTCCATGGAATATTACGTAACTAATTCAAGAGGGTAAAGTGTAACAAAAAAATTAACATTCAATGGAAACTGACTATTCGAACTACACAAGAAATGGGAGCTACATATGTAAACTATATTCTTTTAGAGAAGGGACTCGAAAAACTTTTTCGGCTAACGCATACTAAACCATACGCCATACCCACTGCATAAGTTTGATTAATGTGATTAAAATGTAAATCATAGTTTCTTCCAAGGTTAATACATGGTACTCAAGCTTTTATCCAATTTAAAATCCCGGAGTATTTTTTTTTTTCATACATGAGCATAGAACCAGTGGCGGCTCATGGTCAAAATCGTAAGTGAAGTTCATCCAAATCATTAATGTACTCATTCTCAATTCATCCCGAACTTCCTGGACTGACTGGGTTTACCCGTAATCCCGCTTATCATATTAAATGTTGAATATTTTTAGAGAAATTAACTGCTAAAAGTTGGGACCCACTATAAATGTGTAAATATAGTTGAATGTATGACAAATTTCGCCGACGACTGATCGTGGGAGCAACAAACATGCCCATGTTAGTATACGCCCAAGAAAAATGCAGTACTTTGCTAAATTTCATTTACAAGAAAGAAGTCATTCGGCAGT